>PVIJ01010844.1:0-19508 GCA_004024925.1 Scalopus aquaticus | reverse complement strand
CAGTGTTTTCAATAAATGGTGCTGGGAAAACTGGACAGCCACATGCAAAAAATGAAGCTAGACTACTACCTCACTCCCTGCACAAAAGTCAACTCAAAATGGATAAAAGACCTGGACGTAGTTAATATTTTCAAATGTTTCTGCTGTATCTAAATTGTGCTCATCAGTGGATACACTGTCTGATGACTTGTCAAAATTCTATAAAAACTGCTAATGTCAAAGCTTTTTAAAATTTTGCCAGTTTTAGTCAGAAAATTGGTCAATTTCATTTTGGCTGAAGGAGAGATTTTCTTAATTGAACTATATCCCTGGTATCTGTCTGTCTGTCTATCTCTACATACACATATATATGACATTCCATAAAAATATCTCTAAATGCTTAATTTTTAAAATTATTTTAATTATTTTAGGCGAAGAGTTGGTAAGTCTTTAAAAAGGCAACAGATACTTAAAAAACATCTTAAAAGTAGCTGTGATTGTGTTATTACAGAGTAATACAGATGTTCCTGAAAACCTAGCATGCTTTTTTCCTTTGTTCTCACCTTGAGCCAATGCATCAGCACTTTTCTTGCATTTTCAAAATTTGAGGGATTATAAGATTAATTTACGAGGGCTGTTGTGGAATAATTACGGAAGGAAAGGGTATGACAGCACACAGCAGCCAGCATTTCACTGTAAAGCCTTTTATATTTTGCTTCCCATCTTCGTTCTTCAGCCATCTCTTCTTTAAATCTTTGGCTTCCTAATTTTCTTTCCAATTTTCAAATTTAATTCTTTAGGCATTAAAGATATTCATGAAAGATACCTGAGTTTCCATTCTCATTAGAAAATAGATATTGGTAAATATATTTTGCCTTTGTATTTTCTAAAGTTCCTGTCATAACAGGGTACTTTGAAAATCAGTCAACTGTGAAGGCTATTACATTCAGAAAATAAACATTATTTTCTACTACAGAGAATCAGTTAAATGCAAATCAACAAGTCAGTGGTGAGACACACACATTGTAGTGAATTTGGTATATTTGCATATATATATGTTATATTATCACTAAGTCTAAATTGGATGTTATTGCCAAACTTGTTGCTTGCTGACCTTTTGAAAGCTGGTTAACTACTTTGATGCAGAAGTTTTAAAATGTAGGAATTGACCTAGTTGGGTTTTATTACAATTGGATTGTTTGTCCTAATCCCTGACTTGATGCACTTGCTTTCTCCTTCAGTAAACAAACTATAAAATCTCTTATGAAGTAGCACAAATTAAGTGTTTTGCCTAATCAAGCATAAATGGAAGTTTTAGCACACATATTTGGAAAACTGAACTTAACCTAGATTCAAGGGATAAACTTAAAAAGATTTTCTTGGCAAAAGAGAAGAATTGAGTCTGACACAAACCATTTTGAAAGGATTGTGTTAAGCTGTCTTGGCTAACACACAGTTTTTGCTGGGCATCTTTGAAAAATGAGTTCCAATTGGTATGGTAGGGCTTAATGTAAATAAGACTAAAAGGTTTAGAAATCTTTGACTCAACAGTATTTTACATGGAAATATGAAGTTACCAATGTTTTTTACGACTGAATTTCTACCAAGAAATTTCTACCTAGAGTCCAGTCTTACCTACATGAAAAGCTGATACTCTGTGGGCACTTTGGAATTGAGCTACATGCAATCCTATTCTCTTTTTTATTATTATTATTTATTGTTATGTATCTCTTTTACATTATTGTGTATTCCCCTTGTGAGCCAACCACCGATTCACCCGTGACCCATCACCATCGTCCCTTGTGCTTTTTTCTACCCCATTTTGAGCCCTTATCCTCCATTCAGCGAGGGAGGGGGAGGATAAGAGCCCAATCCTATTCTCTTTATAACTCTCGCCTCCATTCCACATGACTTTGCTTTAGGGCAGCGTCTTTCACAACCATGATATTCTTGGTGCTTTCTTTAATTTAACCCATTATTTGCATGAAGTTTGTCAGCTCCACAGGCAAGAACCTAGAACTTACCCATGAGGGGAATATCATCACGTGCTGACAAGCTTCATAGATTCAGGGACCCATGAAAAAATTCAAAGTAAAAGAAGAGGCAGTAGAACTCCTCAGAGAATATTGCTACAAGTAGGACATGTTATTTTCAGCAGAATTCCCACGGCAGATTTTTTTACTTCATGAGGTAAAATGCTTCTCACTGGTTAGAGATTGAAGCCAATATAGGTGATTAGGTGGCCAATACGAGGTGATCCTGACAGGTACAGCAGAAAGAATGGAGTTCAGTGTTTATTTGCTTCAGGGGACCATCCGCCAAGGAGTGTATGGACTATAGGAGGAATCGGCATTGTTTTTGACAGTGGCTTCTGGGTGGTGACCTGCAGTATATTATGGAGGCTCCTAAGGAGATTAATGGAACAGCATGAAGAAACAGAACAGAAGAATCACTGGAGAACTGGTGGATTAAATGGTCTATGGAACACAATCCACTTCCTGTATTTATGCAAAGTCCTAACAGTAAATTGAGGTTCTGTCCTTAGCAAACGGATGTTTACTGATTGCCTCTAAGAACAACCTTTTGAAGTGACTTCACCTCTATATGCAGGTTGAAGTGATATTTCACAATTTTTCTCATACTTAAGCACTTAAATCCATATTGCGTATTTTATTCCCTCTATTCATATGCAGAAACCACTTGTGAAACCATGCCTAAAAACATATACTCTCAGAAACCCCATCTTTATGTTAGCTCGAATAAATGCATTTTACAATTTTGTTTAAAGCTACCGTAGTATGACTATTAAATAATTAAATTGGGTTTATTAATTTACAGGACATTAATCTTATTCTTTTAGAGATACGGTTTATAATTAGACTTTCTCAGAGTTAACCTGATACAATAGCCTTTTGTTTAATGTGGGCAGTAGCTCAGATTTGTTTTATATTTACATTTCTATGGCATGAAGATACTTTCTATGCAAACTTAAGTTCAGCTTTTAGGACAGCTGTTAGGACTATAAGTTACAAATGCACATTGGTTTGCAGCTTTCATTTTTTTTTTAAGATTTATTTATTTATGCATATAGGCTGGGATGCAGGCCAGAGGTGTGGGATGATGAGATGATTCACCAGAGACAGAGTGAGGAGCAGAACAGACAGATGGACTGAAGTACACTGCTGAGAGGAGCAGAGGGTAAGACAGGAGAGGTCTGCTGTGCCATGTGGATAGCTCCCTGGCTGGGGATCTAACTCATGCTGCAGTGGCTGTGGACAGCTTCACAGGCCAAGACTCAACCCTTGGTGCCACCAGGGAGGCCCTGCAGCTTTTATTTTGAATAAATATCAGTGAAATACTAACATTTGTAATAAATTTTCATAAATTCACAATTATGTAATGCAAACTTTAAGATAAGGTTAGTGTATTCTTATGTAATGTTATTAATTGCTTTTCCTACAGAACAATTTCTTTAGTGATTGTAGCTTTATTCTAGCTATAACTCATTGTGTGAAGGTGAGTTTTTAGACTGAAAGATTGGGAGAGGAGGTATCAAGTAAATGATATTTCCTATTTGTTATTCTCTTTTCATACTGCTTTCTTTCGTAAAAGCAAGGGATCACAGTCAAGATTTATTCACTTTTCTCCAGCTTAAGAAACAGATAAAAATATATCCAAAAATAAAACAGAAAAATAACTTGAGCTGAAAACAGCCTCTTCCTGTAAACACATACGCACACGCACACGCACACGCACACACACACGGATGCACAGGATTTGTCATGCAACATAATCTCTATTTGCAGCCATTTTCAGTTTCAAGGAAGAACTCCATCTAGCTCCAGCAAAAAGGAAAAAGAATATACTTTCTGATAAAGATGCAACAGGCAATTGCATCCTAAAATAGGAGACCTAGTCTTCTTGCCACTGAAACTAAGAAATAGAAAATCAAAGATTCTCTTGTAATTTCTTAGGAGCTACATGCTCTCTCTAATCTCAGCATGTGTGCTCATTGCTCTTGCCACTCCTTACTCCCTTATTTATTATTTCACCTCTTAAACAGACTATTTTTACTTGTTCAGACTCAGCTTGTGGGCAGCTTTGGCTTGCTAGGGCACCAACTGTATTCCTGACTCTGCTTCAGAAATTTTCTATTATTTTCCCAAACTCGACTCATAAATTATGTTTCAAAAATCCCCTAATAACTGACACTGACACTTGTGTTTTTTAAATTCAAGTTCTCAGGAAAGTAGTCTAGCTGACTGATGTGGGCCACAGAAGCTTCCCCTTGAGCTAGATATGCATGCCTGAGGAGGGTGTTAAAGTGATAAGGAGTGAAGGGACCTCCCAAAACGACCCAGAGACAGGATTTCTCCGGAAAAGTTATAAGAACTGACATCTGAAAAGATAACTGTTCAGAGGTTTCTGTGTTAAAGCATTTTCTTAGCCACTGATGAAGGCATGTTGATGTAGTAAGAAAAGCACCTTGCTGAAGAGGCACAGTTTCTGGGACTGAATTCTTTATAAATTAAAGTAATAATAGATCACTTCTGTGATATGTGTCTGTGAAAATCATCATGAATTTTTATCTCAATAATGCTCAATAAATGCTCAATAATGCAAAGGAATTTTCCTTCTATTTACTAAAACCTGATCTCTAAATCAGGGTAAATAACTTTGGTAACTCCCAGTAGTTTACCCCTTTAAAAAATGCAATACATCTTGATTAAAAAATTAAACAAAACAGCCTTATTAGCACATGAGAGATGAGGAAACTAAAACTGAGTTTAAATGCATAACCCAAAGCATTCCTTTACTCATTCATGCATTTAGTCAGTAAGTGTTTGAGACATAGCAGTGAACAAAATGGAAAGCTTTATTATAGTTTACATTTTAGTAAAAGAAGAAGCGAGGAAGAGGGAAGGAAGAAAGGCGAGAAGGTGAGGAGGGATGGGACAATAACCAAAACATGTTGATAAATACCAAAGTGGAGAATTTAAACAGGATGGTGTTAGAGAGAGTACCTAGTAGGCTACCATAAATTGAGTCATCCTGGAAGTCACATAGAGGTGACTTCTGAGCTGGATGGTATAGTATGCAGATGTGAGGGGCAACGATTTAGGAAGAAATAAAATAGAACTAAAGCTCACTAAACATATATATATATATATATTTTTTTTTTTTTAAAAAGATTTATTTATTTATTTATGCATACAAGCTGGGCTATAGGCCACCGGTATGGGGCGGTGAGAGGATTCACCAGAGACAGAGTGGGGAGCAAAACAGGCAGATGGACCAAAACACACTGCTGAGGGGAGCAGTGGGCGAGGCAGGAGAGGCTGGTGTGCCATGTGTGAATCTCCCAGGCCAGGCATTGAACTTGCGCTACAGCTCCCACAGCTGCCCAGCTGCCAACAGCTCCACAGCGCTGCACTTAACCTGTTACGCCACCAGGGGGCAAAAATGTAATTTTGAAATATACATTTTTTGAGGAATATGAAGAAAGCTAGTAGCTCTGAAATCCAGACTGAGGTTAGTGTGGGATGGGTTTGGAAAGTTAAATTATTAGTAATGTTGAAGGCAAGGGAGGAATTTTTGATTATTATGATAGGGAAAAACTGGGGTTTTAGCCTGGAAATAACAGGATTTAAATCATATCTTTTAAATTTGGTCATGCATGTCTACTCTATGTTAAATTGGTTTTAGTGAGACAGAAATGAAAGTGGGAAGACCCCCAATAGACAATTGTGTCATTGTGAAAGTGTCAGAAGCAGACATGTAATTTATTCGACACATATTTGAAGTGGGATTGAAAAGACTGGGTGTGAGTAAAGGAACTAGAGAAATCAAGAGCTCATCCTCAAATCTTGACTCAAGAAACTTCCTGTCCGCCAACTAGTGTGGGAAAGTCAAATTGTCTTGAATAGGATTTCTAGGCAGGAATTCGCCCCACTGATTCTCAGGAAGTTGATGTTTTTCTGAATCCAGTATCCTAAGAAAAATCAGTTGAGAAACTGGGGACATGAGAAAATGCACTGTAATTCTCTTGCAAGAGCTGAAGCTTAACAGTCAGCACACAGGTATTTCTGGTTTGAAGGAAATCAATGATGTTAAGTTGGAAGCAAAAACAGAAATTGTTGATATTTGGAGTCAAAGGTTAAGAATGGTACTTCTGGGAACTAGAACAGCAAAAATTAGATGAAAATCAATTGCAGTCTAATCAACCAGTCTTGCTCATAGCTGCTTCTGTGTCGTAAATATAAGTTTGTGTTAGTCCTTTCTGCCAGTGGTGAGTCATCCTGCTAATAAAATAGGTAATAATATGTTTATGTGTACAGTATACTTTATATACCCTTAACACAAGTGTGTTTCAAGAAGTAGTATGTTTTGAAAGTAATAATGTACTTTTAAACTTGGTCAGAGATTCTGGTGGTATTATTTGAAAACTAGACAATATGGTGCTGGTGATTTCCAGTTGTTAAATATTTCTTATAGGCTAAAATTTTCTAAATACCACTAAACATTATTTTTTAAGTAGCAAGCATTTTATTATCCATAATGAGTAAAGAGTATAAAGAATACTTGAAGTAGTTTATGGGTAACCTATGATTTAGGGAATTCTCATTGCTTATTCCCAAACGCCAGAGATTAATATTTGTTGGGAATGAAGAAACATTCACATATTTTGAGTAATCCCCACTATTTTCTCGTTATTGGGTTAAGGTATCTTCATAGATGTTGTCATTTTTCATACAGTATTCAGTTTTCATTTTCTATCTCCTCAGACCTCATTTCTTAAGCACAACTATTTTGTTTGCCAATTGATAGTTATTTCTATGGTCTGTAACATTGACTTTGTTTCAGAAGATACTATATTTTGTTACTGGCGGTAAGGAGAAAGGACCCCGTTCTCTCCCATGGATAAATTTGCTTACAGCACTTCTGGAAATTTCTCAGTTATTAAACTGTTTAGGATCTCCCAACCCTAAACTTCCTTATGCTATATAAACCATTTCCCTTTTTGTTCTTATGCCAGGTGATCTGTCATAGACTCTGGAGCTTTCTGTAAGAATGAATATGATAAGGTTCAGTGTCTCATTCTAACAGGATCTCCCTAAAGTGGTGCAGCTGCTGTGTAGACATGGACTGGAATCCAGGCTTTATACCTCTTTGTTGTTTGTGTCCTTACTATAGAGCTATTATTTATATTGAAAAAAAAATTATGAGTAATATTTTTGCAATAAGGACAAATGCATTAAAGATAAAAGTAAGTCATTTTTTTCATGGAGGTATAATGATGCAGCATTATATTAGCTTCAGGTATAAAACATGCTTCAATATTTCTATATAATGTGAAATGATTATCACAATAAATCTAGTTAACATCTGTCACCATACATAGTTACAGAATATTTTTTCCTTGTGATGAGCACTTTTAAAATCTACTCAGTTAGCAAATTTCAAGTATTCAGAACATTATTAGTCACCTAGGCTATACACTACATCCCGATAACTTTTATTTTTATAACTAGAAGTTTGTGCCTTTCAACCTCCTCCACCTAATTTTGTGAATTATTTTTCATTAACATTGAACATATTATTAACCTTTTGAAGAAAATAAAATGTTATGACTGATAAATCTATGCATTGAACCAAGGAATGCCAATGGCAAAATTCTCAGTTTTTTAACCCATAAAATATTAAAATAGCAAGACCTACACAACATTCAATCTTAGTATGTTAAAGCTCAATAGTGTGTTCATGTACATTATCTCATTTCATTTTTGTGTGAAATTCCCAAGGAGGCAGTACTACTGTTATGATTTTCAGTTTTCAGATGTTGAAAGTGAAGTTTAGAGTTGAAACAAGTTGGTTAGATTCATACAGTACATTACAGACAGTGGAGCGCGTCTAGTTAACCATTGTAATCGTAACATTCAATGACTGACTGTATTAGCATTTAATGGCACTATGATAGGCACTGGAAGAATAGGAATAAATAAGGTGGAACCTCTCTAATCACCTGTGGCCTTTGCTGCTCTCTCTCTTTTTTTAATGTTGCTTTTCTTTATGTGTTCATTGTAATGATTCAACTGTATAATCTGGGAAACACCAATTGAGTCAACTTCCATCCCTCTCTGATTTCTGTAGATTGTAGTGTGTATGCTCAGGAGCATACTATACCCTGAGTGCCAGGCTAGTGCATGCGAAGGTCATGCCACTTTCAGCCAACTTCCAAGGACCACCAATATTGTGGTCCTCGCTTTGTTAGAAGAAATGTGTCAGGTCGTTAATGAGTTGCCATTATTTTCCCCCAGGTCTCATGTGTTTTCTCTCACAGCTGTTTTATTCTTGATGGATTCATCGATGTATATATTTCCCACACTTAATCTTTTTTAATGTCTATGAGAATATGCTTGTAATTATACCAAAAACCAAATTCAAAGCTGTGGAACTTTTATGAGGCTCATGGTTTAATGTTCCTCATTGTTGCTGCAGAAAGTGGTTATTTTTCTGTGTAGCCTTTTAAAATATAAAATCAATTGATCCCTTTCTTATGAATCCCCTGACTTATTGATATTTTCTAAAGAAAGATGTTTTCTGTGGTACACAAATGCCTAAGATTTCATGATAGCATGTATGGCAGATGCTTAATAAATTCAGGCAAAACTGATATTTAGCAATTGAATGATCCCATCAGAATGATAATACCACAGTGTTTTTACATTAGTTGTTTCTATTTTGTCAGTTATGCAAATCTTTGCAGAGTAAAATGTAGATAAATAAATGAAGATGGCTCCTGAATTGCTTTGTACATGTATGTTATAAATTGTCTTTTCTGCTTTTTATTGTTGACTTACTGAGTTCTACATGCACAGACTTGATTGTAAATTAAAGTGAAGTTTCCTTAAAACCGATTATGGAGTAACTTGTATTTTCATTTTCTCCATATGTGTAGTCCAAAGTCTGTATATTTTCATTCTGTTATTTAGAGGTAGCTTAATATTAGGAGCAGGAAAGTGTTCTAAAAATTCTTCTTACAAACTACTTTCGAGTGCTTGGGATATGTGTAGACTTCTATAAGATATAAAATGATAAGTTATAAGTGAGAAAAGTAAAATTTTATTTTAGTATTAGTTTGGTTGAGTTTTATGTCTATCATGAGAAGGTTATTCATCTAATAGACATATCCTTTTTTATAACATTTTGTTTTCAAACTGGCTTGAAGCCCTTCTTGAGCCCATTTCATGAAATAATGAGCCTTTCTAATGTGACATTGGCAGCTGTATGTTACATGATTTAGATGCAGAATTTCCTATGCATGCAGGCATTGCATAGTAAATTTACTACACATGCAATTTACTATTGATTCACAGCATAAACTAGAGAAACTGTGTATATGAGTATTTCTAATGATTGAAATTTTAAATTTCAACTATCAGCATTCCTAAAATGTATCCCTAAACTATTGTAGTCATCCTTTTATTTGTCTTGTATTTGTCAATTCCATTTCATTCTTCACGTGAATCTTCCTCAAAAACACAAGGAAAACTCATATCCTTGTTGACTTATGTTTAGAGTCTGGATGATCAAATACAGTTGTTATGGTTAAAAAACAAACAACAAGAAACAAAAAGCAAAAACCTTGACTGGGAGTTGGAAGACTTTAGTTATTGCCTCATTTCTTCAACAAATCAGTTATGCTACTTGGCAGAACATTTTATATTTCTGTTTCTCATTTTCATGACAGTTATGTATAGGAAACCTCTTTCTAATCCTAACAGTTTGTTATTCTGTAACTCAAGAAATCATAATCTTTCCATAGTAACAATTTATGAAAATGGGCTTATATTGTTCAGGAGATAAAACTCTCAAAACAAAGGTGATGGAACAATTTAATAAAAGGACTGCTTTTAATATGTGAGCAAAAGAAACTGTTAAATATGATGATGGATCTTGGAGCAAGCCCCAAAATAGCCACTCTCCTTATTGGACTTGACTTGGTAAAGAGAAGGAGGAATTGTCAGAACCTGTGAAGAATGAAAGCTAGAAGAGATGAACTGCCCCACAGGAGATAAGGACTTCAGGAGAAGGTTACAAATGCTTCCAACTGAAGCCTCCCAAGACAGTTTAGAGGTCATCACTGACCTCTCTGTCTCTTCTTTCCAATGGCAAAACCTAACAGGGAATCAGAAGAATTCTAGTTGCTGCAGCTCATAGCGGCTATTTTCTGGAGACACACAGCATATAGAAGAAAGACGAAGAATGCTTCTAGACTAACATGAAGAATATCCAGCTCACAGTTCTGCTGAAAATGGAAGAGAATACTGATGACGACTAAATAATATTTCATTGCTAGTCTTCCTTTTCTGGAGCATCATTGTGAGGCTGAGAAAGGTTATTCATACTTTGATAGAATGGAGTGGGTGGTGAAAAGGAGGGGGGGGATGGAAATAATTTACTAAGTAGATTTTTCTATAGGATTCCTTTTATATGTAATCCATCATTACTCACTTTGAAAGAACAGGTACTCTAAGGAAGCGACAATAAGTGAAATACTTTATTTTCCCCTTGTTCTCCTCTTGTAATGAAGTGGATATAAAATGATCAGAACAGCATAATTTTGTAATGAAGAAAAAATTCCATGGGGCATGCTTTCTCATCTGTAATTATTTTTTAAATATCTATTTTACATGACAAACATCACAGTTGTAAGGCATGCAAAGCTGCATCAATGACCAGCTATATTTCCTTAAAAGCAGATGCCAAGAAAGCACAGCAAGGAAGTAAAATAAAATTGAGCTTACAATGAACAGCAAAACTGGACTGTCTACTTTTGAAACAAATGAACAGATTGTGTAAAATAAACGAATAAATATGCACATAGTTAACCATAGATAATACCAGGGAACTGATTTGCCAGAAATTTCTTTATTTCTATGTGTTTAAATTTGCTGGCTTAACTAGAAAATGCTGTTACTTTAAATATAGATGCCTCAGAAGATCTTTTATGATGGGATTTTCAATGTACTCAAAATTGAGTGTGCATTGCAATGCTTGTTGAGTTGCAAGAAGCTGACTTAGCTGTTAATTTTGGGAGAAGCAATATGTGGTTTCAAATCAAGTGGGTGAATAAAATAAAGATTGGAACAAATTGATTACCTCTTGCATTTCTTTATTTCCCAGGCAACAACATTCATTGCTTTGCTGCTGTACTTACTCTAGTTAAAACTCATCTGATCTCTAAAACAACCTTCCTTTATGTTGTGAAATAAGCAGGGAAATTTGGTTAACTCTCTCCTGAACCAGAGTGATTAGAAAGTACAGCAAGTAGAACATGATGTTGTATAGGGGGTACAGAGGATTCCATGAAGAACGCTGAATGAAGTCTCACTCCATAATGTGGGAACCTGTACATGAAGTCATCTTAAATTTCACCTGAGGAAATACAATGATGCTTTGCAATTATTACAAACTTAAGTTGCTAACCTTCTTGTTTCCATAATATCCATTCATAGTCACCATTTAATTTTACAAATGTGCGGTAAATCAAATAGAGGAAAGATTATTTTATCCATTTGAATGAAAATGAGACAGACTTAGTCCTAGGATTTATCCTGTGATTTTAGCTTCATTTTAGATGCTTGTTCCATCCATTTACAGGTTCTCATACTTAACACTTTCATTGCTTTTAATGTATGCAATATTTTATATGTGAGAAAACTGAGCCTCAGCAACTGTTCACACATGGACCTGCATTTCTTATGGATGTCTCACAAAATACTACTACTAACCAAAACACATTTCCTCTGATAACCAGAATAAAGTGTAAAACAAAACAAAACTGGGTACTAACAATAATATTACATTGTGCATAAAATTAAGCAATTTGCATTTTCCCCATCAATACTATATATTTATCTGAATTCTTCGAATTATATTTGCTAACCTTTCATGAATGTAAAAAATAAGAATTACTGGTAGTAAAAAATTTTGAGCAAAAAATATTCTGTGCAAATCAGTCATCTATATATTGAATCTAAATCATTTATGTGCCAGAGGTAATTTATCTTCAATTCATGTAATTCCCAATATATAATAAAACCCATTATTTATCTCATGAAGATGCCTAAGTCTTTTTACCTTAAATTTGTAGAATATTTACCATTTGTATCTTAAAGAATTCATTTGAAAAACATAAGACCTATCAACTGTATTTAAAAAATAAAGACTACTGAAATGCATAAAGAAGGAATAGCTTTTTAAAACATTTATTAAGGAACATTGCATTCTAAAATTATATACATTTCAGGTGTCCCTTATTATAAATAAATATCTGTGCATACTACATACATCATCACTAAAAGTTAATTCTATTCTTTTCCGTACAATCGATCCCTTTAACTAGGTTTCTCCTGCTGCTCTTCCCCTTCACTTTTGATAACCACTAATCTGACCTTGTTTTAATATCCAAAAAAGCATGTTTGTTTGTTTTTTTTTTAAAGATTTATTTTTTATTTATACATACAAGTTGGGGTACAGGACGGAGGCGTGGGGCGGCGAGAGCGTTCACCAGAGACAGAGCGGGGAGCAGAACAGGCAGATCAGAAATACACTGCTGAGGGGAGCAGCGGGCGAGGCAGGAGAGGTCTGCGGCGCCATGTGGGATTCTCCCCGCCGGGCGTCGAACTCGCGCTGCCAACAGCTCCACAGCACAGTGCCTAACCGCTGTGCCACCGGGGAGGCCCCGATGTTTGTTTGTTTTAAGAAAAGGATGCTTGTACAAACACAAGCTTGCAGAAAGAGCTGCATTTTTCAAAGGGGTAAATTTTGGAAAGAGACACCTGCATAGACACAGGCAGGCAGAAGAACTATCATTCATTAATTATTTTTGGTTTGCTTTATTCATTCCTTTGGTTTCTCTCTATGCCACAAATGAGTGAAATCAGACACTGTTTATCTTTCTCCAAGTGCCTTATTTCAATAAGCATAATTCTCTCTAGGTCTATGTCATTTTAAATGACAGGACTTAACCTTTTTTATGACTAAGTAGTATTCCAATAGGTGTGTGTGTGTGTGTGTGTGTGTGTGTGTGTGTGTGTATGTGTGTATGAACACACACACACACATAAATACGCCACATCATCTTTATCTAGTGTTCTGTTGATGGTCATTCAGGTTATTCCCTATTCTTGGTGATTGATTATTTTTATTTAAAGATTTATTTATTTATGCATACAAGCTGGGGTGTAGGCCAGAGGCATGGGGCGGCGAAAGGGTTCACCAGAGATATAGCAGGGAGCAGAACAGGCAGATCAATGGAAATACACTGCTGAAGGGAGCAGCGAGGAGAGGTCGGCCACGCCATGTGGGAATTTCCTTGGCCTGGCCCAGTGATGTGTCGCCACTGCTGACAGCTCCACGGCGCAGCGCTTAAACTCTGAGCCACCAGGGAGGCCTTCTTGGTGATCGATTATAAATAATGCTGCAATGAAATTAGGAGATACATATATCTCTTTGAATTCATGTTTTTATATTTTCATATACTCAGAAGTAAGGTAACTGAATCCTATGGAATTTCTTCTATTTTTGATATTTTGAGGAATCCTCATACTGATTTTCATATGGCTGCACCAATTCACATTCCAACAGATACAACACAAATGTTGCCTTCTCTCATGTCTTGTCTAACACCTGTCTTTTGTTTGGCTTCATGATAATGGTGTGAAGTAATGCCTTGTTGTTTTGATTTGCATTTCCCTAATAAGAGATGAGAAGTCTTTTCATGTGCCTGTTGACCTTCCAAATGTCTTCTTTGTAGAATTGCTATTCAGAACCTCTGCTGATTTTATAATCAGGTTGTCAGATTTTGTTGTTAAGTTGTGAGTTCTTTGTATATTTTGGATGTTAGCCTTGTATCAGACATATGATGTGTAAATACTTTCTTCTATTCAGTAGACTGTGTATTCATTTTGATGATAGTTTAGAAATAAATGTTTAATTTAACTACCTATGTCAAACAATAGGTACACTTGTATCAAAATATTTTTCTTTTCCTCCTAATAACAGATCTAAGTCTCTTTCCTTGTTTCAGTTAGTCATGTGTAAGAAGCAATGTACTTTCTTTTAGCCCATAAAACCATCTGTAAAATTATCTTCCTCCATTTGTTGGCTGAACAAAAAGGATTTTAAAGACCTAATGGTGGATGATGCCCTAGGAATGGTCTCTGAATCATCATGTGTGAAGGCACCTGCCAACCACATATATTGAATTGTTGGCAAATATGAAATTGAACTTTATCTGCCGCTGTGATTTTGGAGTGTATGTTATGGAAGTTCAGTTGCTCTCCCTATTATATTCCCAACATTTCAATTAGTTGGGTAAAATATGTGTTTAACTCTATTAAATGTGTTTATAGATCTAGAAGTCACTGTGGATTACTTTTAACATTATTTCATGGGGTTATGTGACAGCATCTTAACGTTCAATAGTAAAAAAGGAAGCAGTTTACAGAGTCGTTGAGATCTAACCTATATTGTTCTTAAATTTTCATCTATTCAATGCTAATTATAGCTCCTGCCACATAAAAAGCAATTTCTTTAAAACATTTTCTGGGTCAAACAATTGTATTTTTAGATAACCTCTGAGAATATACTCACAAAGCCGGATTGTGTCTCCATTTTGTGGCATCCTGCATCGCCTAATCTTACAATATTCCATACTTGATATACTCCTCAACTCTTACACATACTTCCAAAAGACATTGTAGTAGTTCTTTATGTATCTTGAAACTTCCAGTTAAATATATATATGTCTGAACACACACGTACTTGGTTTCTATATTAATTTCAGATTTTGATTTGTCTTTTGTCTGGCCTTTCCATCTGGTAAAGATTTGAATGTGTTAATGACATTTTCCCCTTAATGCAATTATAAAGCTGGTTTTCAAACAGAATTAAAAAAAATAGTTATGCATACAAGCTGAGGTATAGGCCAGAGGTGTGTGATGGTGAGAGGACTCACCAGAGACAGAGTGGGGAGCAGATCAGGCAGATCGACTGAAGTACGCTGCTGCGGGGAGCAGCTGGTGAGGCAGGAGAGGTCTGCTGCGCCATGTGGGAATCTCCCTGGCCGGGTATTGAACCCATACTGCAGTGGCTCTAGACAGCTTCATAGTGCTGTGCTTAACCCATTGTGCCACCAGGGAGGCCCTCAAGGAGAAATTTCTTATGGATTTGAACTATCTTCTTTAAAAAAGTTGACACGAAGCTCTGAATTTTGTATTTATTGACAAAAGCCAAAGGATTTTAGACATCTTTAAAATGTACTGAGCTCTTTAAAATCTTCAGTTAGAAAGCCAAACCTCACATGCTTCATGTGATAATTCTTATTGTCTTGGCATATAACTATTATAAAATGATATTGAAGCATCTACTCTCCTAATTACACTCATGTATGGGCTGCAGGTGAACATACTCTAGGAATAACTTCTAAGAGAAGGAAAGGCATCCTGGCTGCAAGCAGGTTGAGAAAAGACAATCCTTTGATATGTTTGCATTCACTTCTCTGACCATATGGACTTCTTTATATGGAATTTCAGCAGAGTCTTGGACGACAAGCCACTGGATTGACAATAGGTTAGAGCTGAATTCCATCTACAGAGACTTAACTGCGTGGAGAAGGTACATTTTGTGGAGCATTAGTCATGGCAAATCATCCCACTATTAATCTCTGAAACAGACTTCAGATTTGTGATCTTATCCATTTGGGATCCTGGACTTGTCATAAAATGCTGACTCCTCCCATGTTGCAGATGATTCATAACAACTCTCTGGTAGTAACATTAAAAAATGGAGTTCAGTGAGTACTGAGTTTGAGGTAGGCCCAGCCAAAATGTGCACCCACTAGGAACTGAAAGAGTAGCCACTAATGCTGACTAATTTTATTAATAGAAATGCCTCCAAGCAATCAACTTTTGGATAGTGGCTGACTAACCTAGGCATACCGAGCTCTGAAAAGTGATTCTAGATGTCACTCTGAGGACTAAAGCTGGTATAATTGCATTCAAATAATTTGGAAATCAGTTTAATAAAGACCCCCTGTCCTCAGTACTGGAGATTTTTGTTCACTATGCATGGAATAGGAGAAGAGAGTCTTCATTTAATTTCACCCCTCCCCGAGAATCTTCACCTTAATGAATATATAATAACTTGTATAGAGAGCTGAGAGGCATTTTGCCAAGTACGTCATCCATACCAAAGAATATAGTATTGATTAAAATGGACAAATCATCTATTTGTCAGAGAGATAAAGTGTTTTTGTTTACAAGGTAAATGTGTTTTTGGACATGGGTAGGAATGGAATATATATATATATTTTTTTTTTTTTTAAGATTTTTTTTTTTTATACGTACAAGCTGGGGTACAGGCCAGAGGCGTGGGGCGGCGAGAGGGCTCACCAGAGACAGAGCGGGTAGCAGAACAGGCAGATCAGAAATACACTGCTGAGGGGAGCAGCGGGTGAGGCAGGAGAGGTCTGC
Organism: Scalopus aquaticus; assembly: GCA_004024925.1. Lineage (NCBI taxonomy): Eukaryota > Metazoa > Chordata > Mammalia > Eulipotyphla > Talpidae > Scalopus > Scalopus aquaticus. The sequence goes on along the minus strand of PVIJ01010844.1, from coordinate 2,988 downwards.
CACACCATGTGGGATTCTCCCCGGCCAGGCGTCGAACTCGCGTCACCGCTGCCGACAGCTCCACAGCGCAGCACTTAACCGCTGCGCCACCGGGGAGGCCCGGAATATATATATATTTTAATAGTTGACTTCACTTCATATCTGTGTTCTTAAGACATAAGTTTTATAAATGATTTAAAATCAATAAAGGTTAAGTTGTGTGTTGGATTCATTAGATGCCCATACAAATGCCCCCGTTTTACTATTAGCCTTAATAACTGGTAGATAAAGCACAGTTTTCTGTTTTCTGGCTTAAATTGCTAAATGGTAACAGACTGATGATATAAAGGAATTGGGAGTCAGGATTTTGTTCACTTATTTCTTAATGGATGATATGAATCTGACAGATCATGGCATTTTTTGGTCTCATCCATTCTCTCTTTAAAGATTAATTCTCTGTTGCCCTAATTCCTAAGCCTCTATTGCTTTTTCTACCTGCAATGACATTTATTTTTACCAGTGGAAAGTTTTTACTTTACTATAAATGTTCTATTATTTTTGTGGCTAGTTTGTAACCATTATTAGTGAGTTCATTTTTATTAAAGGTTAACTATCATGATGGAAGTTTTTGAAGCTTTTGAAAACTTTGCTGCTGTTCACTTCCATGCTTACTTTTCCTTGTGTTCTGATTTATTTCCTTTCTTCTTTCCCTCTTATTTTTCTCTCATTTCTCCTTTAAGTTTTCCTCTTCATGGCTGTAACTGTGGCTACTATGTAGCCTAGGGTAAGGACAAATAAGCTACCCAGTAGAATGATCATTATAGTGTGAGACTCTGTAGAAAACTGTTATTATTGAATTGGATTCTATGGTAAATTTCATTAAATTGGAGGAAATGTTTCTCCTATAAATGTCATTGAGTGATAGAGACATACCACCAGCCCCACGGCTATGCATAATCCTGAGACTGTTAAGAAACTGAGACTGTTAGGTTAGCATAGCCACAAAAATTTGAGGATGCTAAATGTAACTGTATCATAAATATAAAACCAACCAATTCAGAGTCCTGGAATATTTGGCCAGGACATTATAAAATGTTCTTCACAGAATAGTGTCTATAAAGTGTCATAATTTCAGAATAATTCTTTGGAAATTAGCCCATCTGTGCTACTGTGGGTCACTGTTATCTATCAGAATGTGCATAAATACCACGTGATTAAGGTGGGCAACTTGGGAAATTCACTTGTCATCTAGCAGTAGACTAAACATGAATGGCAGAGGCATTTTCCTTGTGCTAGTAGAAATATAGAAGTGAGAATCCCCTACTGCAACCAAATGTGTAGGAAAAAGAGGGTTGGTGCCTCTGAGATTTTGGTAAATGTTCTCAAATATTGAAACACCTATTATGTTGACTGTTAGTAAATGAGAATGCTGGGTTTCAAGATTCAATTATTTCTCCATTACCTAAACCCTCATTGCTTAGAGCTGGAACACACTCTCATGTGGAAAAGGAAGAAACTGTCACTGTGATCTCCATTCTTGGCCCTGCAGTACCCCAAGGGCACTGTTATTGCCTGACACAGATGCAGAGTCAGTTGTAAGCTTTCATAACAAGGTTCTGAACCTGAGTTAATGTTCAAGGAGCAGACATTGGTCTTGTATGTGACAAACACACTACAAATTAGCAAGTTGAAGGAAACCGTAGAGGCTACATCTGTCCTGATTCTAATTGTAACCTGTTGTTAGGACAGAGTGGCAACTTCTAAGCTCAGTACATGTGGAAGTGGAAACTAGAAGTGTGTATATGTGTGAATACATGTGTATCATAATAAATAAGAGATACATATGTGGACAAAATATAGCCAAATGAATACTTGAGAACTGTATATTTTTGTATGTAGGAATCTCTCCAATACAAATATAGATACAAATATATACCTATATGTACATGCACAGCAAAGATGTCATTATTTCCTTTGTATAAGATATATTCATGATATATTCAGGAATATGAGCTATTCATTTGATGAGAATATCTGTAAAGTGATTTTGAATCTGTACATATCACTAAAATCACATCATTTATTTATTTTCCATTTTTTTTTTGCTCCATAACATCTCACATCTTTCTCCATAGACTCCCTTTGCATATCTCACATCCAGGCTCCTAAAACCGAGCAAAAACGCATGAGCTCTCCTAGCCATCAGCAGCACTACTTATGACTGCCAAACCCTGCCATTTCCATCCAGCAGAGCTATTATGAGATGATTTATATCTTTTTCCTCTTTCCAAAGGATGTAGCCATAAAAAAGTGAAACCAGTGTGCAAGCATCACTTTTATGAAATGACTGTATTTGTTTCTACAGGAAAGACCAAATGTTCACATCACTGTGGGGCTGCAGAGCATGCAAATTGGCTCTAAAATGCCAAAAAAAGGATTTTATTCTTCTTCCTGTGTTAAAGTTATGTTTTCATGTTTTTTCAGCCCAGAGGAGTCTCATCATTTCTCATCCATCAAAACAAGAAGCACCAAGCTGTGGATAGAAATTTCTTTAGTAGTATTAGTCCCTTCTCTCCCCTCATTTCTTTGAACCTTGGGATTCCATATCTAGTTACCATCAATTATCACTGCTTACAGTAGCTACATTCTATAAAGTCATCATGACCATTGAGTCAGCGACTTCCTTCCCCTGGAGAAGCCCTGGTAGTTTCCTGTGAACCTTTGGTTGTATTTTCATCAAATGATTACTCTATGAGCTTGTCATATATATATATATATATATATATATATATATATATATATGCTTCTGCTTAAGAAGATGTGGTACATATACACAATGGAATACTATTCAGCATGGAAAGAAGATAAACACATGCAATTTGCAGCGACATGGATGGAATTAGAGGGGATCATACTCAGTGAAATAAGCCAGAAAGAAAGAGAAAAATATCGAATGGTTTCACTTATAACAGGACTATAGGGAGGCCGGGTGGGAGAGAGACAATCAGT
>PVIJ01010843.1:0-49083 GCA_004024925.1 Scalopus aquaticus | reverse complement strand
CTGGCGGTGCAGTGGTTAAGCGCTGCACTGTGTCGCTGTCGGCAGCTGCGATGCAAGTTCGATGCCCGGCCAGGGAGATTCCCACATGGAGTGGCGGACCTCTCCTGCCTCGCCCGCTCTCCCCATCGATCTGCCTGTTCTGCTCCCCCCTCTGTCTCTGGTGAGCCCTCTCGCTACCCCACGCCTCTGGCCTGTACCCCAGCTTGTATGCATAAATAAATAAATCTTTAAAAAAATATCATTTCTATTATAAAAAAAGGGGGGGGAGGGAGGCAGGTTGGGGAGAGCTGGGTCAGCAGAGAGACTTGAAATTCAACAAAGACCATGGCGGGAGAACAGCCGCCAGCGTCTGGGGCCTCCCCGTCTCTCCCGCACGCCTCTTCTCCACGGGCCCCTTGTACACGTGCCCCCCACTATGTACCCACCTCGCTCCTTCCCGGCGACCACTCGGCAAGTCCGGTACTCGGCACCCCGGGGCTTAGAGCCCAAGGCACTCACGTGAGTGGGCAGAAAAGCTGGCCCACCTCTGTGCTGTGTGCCCCCCTTGTGCAGAGCACTGTGAAGGGGCTGCCTTCTCCCCCACACCCCCTTCCTTAGGGGTTCAGCCCAAAAGGCATTGGGGTGGGGGGGACAGGCCAGGCACCGGCTGCTCTGGGTGCCATAGTTTGTGAGGAGGGCGTCCCCCAGGAGGGCTTGGTGGCAGGTATCAGAGTGTGGGGCTATGCCCTCAAGTGTGGCCCAGGGATGAAGACCACGTGCAGGGGCAGGGCAGCAGCAGCAGCCCCGTGAGGGTGGGGAGGGCACGCAGGGGTCTGCTGTACCCCACCCTGCTTCCTTCTCACTCCCAGCCCTACAGGCGCCCAGGTTCTGTGAATGCACTCTCTGCTTCTTGTGTATTTCTTTTTAAAAAAGATATATTTATTTATGCATACAAGAACTGGGGTGCAGGGCAGAGATGTGGGGTGGTGAGAGGATCCTCCAGAGACAGAGTGGGGAGCAGAACAGGCAGATCCACTGAGATACACAGCTGAGGGGAGCAGCGGGGAGACAGGAGAGGTCTGCTGCGCCTGTGGGAAGCTCCCTGGCCGGGGATCGAACTCGTGCTGCAGTGGCTGCGGATAGCTTCATGGTGCTGAGACTTAACCCCTTACGCCACCAGGGAGGCCCAGCTTCTTGTTTATTTCTGTCCTCTGCCGCTCCCCCACAATGTCAGATGAGGGGTGAGGGCGGCTGCGACCTCAGGGCACAGGGCCGTGTCTGGGGCACCTGGCGCTCTGCGCTGAGAACGAGCGAAACCTGTAACCCTCCTCCGCCTGAGAGCTGGGTCACGCCAGGCTTGGCGACACCTGCGAGAGAAGAGAGAAGTGAGCCCAAGGGGCTTCTTGGCCACAGCGGGAAGAGGGACAACTTTCACTGAAGCAGGAAGGCAGTGAGGGAGGAGGCCAGCTTGCGGGAGGCTCGGTTTGGGGGATTCGGGGTGCAACACCCTGCCCCATGTCCAGGCGGAGCTGCGGTGAGGCTGGCAGAATGTGGGGCTTGGGAGGAGTGCCTTGGAGGGGGGTGCAGCTGGGCACCCCCACCCTCAGCCCAGAGCAGGAGCTGAGGGGAGCTGGGCGGGCCGAGGGAAGCAGCGGGAGCTCTGCGGTCCGCTGGCGCTGAGCAGAGCAGGCACCCTGGGGTCGTCTGCCACCTGCACTCGCAGCTGAAAGGAATAAGGCGTGTACCGGAACATATGGGCCTTGTATTCTCGGCAGAATGCGCTTGCTGCTACACTACCAGCTCCCAAACCAAACGCAGCAACAGCAGGGTCTGTGCTCTTTTCCCCACCACTGCAGGAAGCTGCGCAGGGAGGAAAACAAACTCTGTGTTCTACAGATCTGGGCAGCAGGGTGCCTGGTCCCGAACCCTGGGGCCACTGGGTGGCCACTAGGTGGCGCCCTGCTTCCCTGGAATCCAAGCTGAAAGCCCCTCGGAGAGCTGGAGGGCGAGAGTGGGCGGGGTGGCCGAAGGCTCCGCCCCAGACTTCACCCCACATCCTACCCTAATCCCCCCACTCCCGCTTTTTTGTGGGTTGCAGCCCCATACAATGGGGTCTTCTGGCCCAGTGGGAGCAGCTGGGGGTTTGGCAGGGGGGGTTGGGTGTGCGGGGGCGGGGGGCACAGTGTATGTGCAATGCACACCCAAAGCTGGCCCCCAGACCAGAGGAGACTGGAACTTGGTGGCTGAGAGCAAAGCTTTCACCTCCTGTTCTGTGTACACTTAAGCATGTGACGTCACCTCTCGGCCTCAGTTTCCCCACCTGCAAAGCAGGAGCCCAGTACTGACCATTGTAGTGAGGACTAGCGATGCTGATGCTGATGACGCCGGCGAGGTCTCAGCAAGGGCCGGCGTCGCTCTGAGCATGAAACACATAAACTGAGCAGCTGGGCAAGAGGCTGAGTGTCCCCCCAGAGTCCAGGCATCCTGTCCACGGTCCACTGCCCCCCACTCTTTGCTACCCAAAGAGAGCAGGGACGAGGGGATATCTTTGCTGCCCAGAGAGCCTCCCCCCCATTTCCTCTGCCCTAGCCCTGGGGGGGAGCTGTGGAGTGACCAGAGTCTCCTCTTCTGTCCCCACTTGGCTTCTGCTACCATCTGAGCCACCACCGTGGCTTCCGGGAAGGTGCCAGGAGGGTGTGGTATGAGCGAAGGTGACTGCGTGGGCATCGCTGCCCTGCTCAGGAGGTGGCCGGGATGGGGGGTGCCGGGGAGCCGAGTGAGAGAACTGTGGAATGTTGGGGGGAATTCCCCGAGGTAGTGGGGGAAAGAAGGAAATAGATGTGGGTGGCAAAGGGGAGATGAAGGGGATATCCCCTGGTCAAGACCTGGGAGAAGGCTGGACAGTAAGGCCTCAGGTTTCGGGGGGCCTGGGCAGGGAGAGCGGAACTCCATGGAGAGGGCAAGAAGCCCCACTTTGCCTGCTGCAGTCTGTCCCGGGGATGGGGCATCAAGATGAGTCTGGCTTCATCACCCTGGGCCGGGAGACCCACGGGCCCCTGGTGAGGGCTTGGGCCTAGGTGGGGCATGGTCTTCTGGGGGGTTTTCTCTGTAGCCCCAGCACCTCACTGTGGTCATCCACCTGGCCTTATTCTGGGGCTGTCTCAGGCCTGAAAATACAGGATTGGGGCTACCGCAAGCTCCAGGCCTAGGAAGGAGAAAGGTTCTGAACTTACTTCAAGTTCTGAGTCTTTAGGCTGTTCAGCCATTGGGGTCAACGCCTGGCTTATTGGGGGCCTTCTGCAGCTGTCAGGATGCCGACCTCCCTTCTGCTTCTCTGGCAAAACAGCCCTGGCCTTTCCCGTTCACACATTCCGGGAACTGCAGCCCCAGGCATGGCCCTGCGCTCGCTCGGGCCCACCAGCTGAGACCGGCTGAGAGAGGGAGCCAGCAGCACCCCTGCTCTCGGCCCCCCTCCCCCTGCCCCAGTGCTCGCAGGCCCAGAACAAAAACACGCCACAAATAGCATCGCAGCCAGAAAGAACCAGGGGCCATGACCCAGCGTGGGAAAGGCTCTGCGCCCCTGCCTGCACTCGCTTCTGGGGGTCTGCCTGCTCATCTGGAAAGGGGGGCTGCACTAAGCCAAGTTGCTGGAGGTGTGAGGAGATGCGAAACGCAGGTGCGATGCTTGGTCTCAAAATAAAGCTGCTTGGTCAAAGGGTCCTGCTGGACTCCCCCCCGCCCCCACGCCCCCGCGCTCGCGGGGCTCCCCCTGCTTTCCTGTAAGGCTGCGGTGGAAGGGGCTGCCTGTGCCGGCGGTCTGCAGGCCTGCTCGGCTCCACTTCCTGTTTTTCTCCTTAACGAATTTTGCACCATCGCGCTTTTATCAGGGGAGCTGGGGGGCCAGGGAGGCGGAGGCGGAGGCGGAGGCCTGCCTGGAAAGGAACTGGGGCTCAGAGGACCCCTGGGGCGCCCTGAGGCTGGAGAGCGGAGGGAGGGTCCCGGATGGCCTGCCGGCAGCTATGAGCCCCGGCCTCTGAGCTCGGAGGAGGTGCTGATGCCGGCGGAGGCTGGGGCTGCTTGGCGGAGGAGCGGGAGCCCTGGGTTTCCATCCTGAAGCTGGAAGCACGTTTTCTCGCCCTGGGCTGGGGGAGAGGCCTCAGGGTGCACTGAGCCAGGCTGAACCCCCAGCTCTGGTGATGCCAGGGCCAGAGGCCACTCTGGAAGCGAAGGCCAGTCTCTGCCTCCCTGCGGCGGGGAGGCCTCGGCGTGGGCAACTCCAGGGCCAGCGGGCGTCAGGCGCCCAGTGGGGGAATGAAGGGCTGTTCCCACAGGATGGGACCGGGACTTGCCCCCTCCCCTCCCCGGGCTGCGGCTCCCGCCCCTTCCCTTGGGCGAAGTTTGTCCTTGTCCAGCCACGGGGCAGCTGAGCGCTCAGTGGTCACAGAGGGCACAGCGCTCCCTGGAGCAGGCAGGGCCCTCGCTGGGCAAAGGGGCAGCTGCGCTGAGCAGCCAGACGAAGCGGTGGGAAGGGCGCGAGCAAAGGCCCAGGGCAGGAGGCTGCTGCCGCCCGGCCCCGGGGCTGCAGGTCCGTGGGGCGCAGCGTGGTGGGCGCGGCGAGGGCGTGGGGGAGTAACCCGGCGCTCACTGGGCCGACCCCCTGGGTTATGGGAAGTCCCTCAGTCCTCAAGCTGCAGCCTCACCCCATCAAGCTCCGTGGAGGTGCCGCCCCAGCGTCTGGGCCGTTCTGCGGAGCCGAAGTCAGACCCTGCTCACTCGGGCAGGGAAGGGCAGGGAAGGGGACTTCGCGGCCGGGGTACAGGAACGCGTAGGGACCCTGAGACGCAGCCCACCTTGGGGGCGCTGGAACCAGGCGGTCTCTGGACGCCTCCCAGCACCTTTTGCCCGTGCCCACTTGCTCCCTGCAACACACCGGGCCGGGTGACGTGCCTTGGACCCTTCGCCCAGAGGACTCTTTCCAGCCTAGACCCGAAGACGTTCCCTGGAGGGAGTCGACTGTCCTTTCTGGGACGGGGCCTCCCTCTGGCCCAGTCGGCTGTGGCGGGCTGTGGCGGGGTGTCGGCTTATGCTGTGCTGAGTACCTGTCCTCTCAACTCCATGGGGGGCTTCCAGGGCGGCGGGGGGGCAGGCAGCCAGCCGAATAGCCCAGCAGCCCGCGCGAGCCCATTCCACGCTGCCCCCCGGCACACCCCTCTTCACTCTGTTGCCTTCCCCAGGGGCTCTGTTCCCGCTGCCTTGGCCCCACCTTTCTACTACAAAAGCCTCACCCCATGTCAGTGTCACCTCAGATTGTCGCGTCCAGGGGCGGCCTCCTCAGAGCTGCCATCCCCAGCGTGAACCCCTATTTCTGCTGAATGTCCTCTAAGGTGGCTCCTCGAACCCCCTGAACCCATAGACCCAGGATCATTTCAGCCTCTGGCCCCAGACCGGCCCTGCGAGCGGCATCACACAGAGCGTTGCCTTGGAGGAGGGCAGCGGGGCTGAGATGCCAGGAACAGGCTGCCACGAGGGCCTTGCGCTGCTGGCACCTTCCTCGCTCCTCTGATGGCAAATGTGGCTGCCTCAGTTCTGCCCACTAGGAGGCTCGCCCCCCAGAGGTGACTGGGAAAGGCACGTAGCACTCTGCTTCTGCGGGTGCCAGCACTTGGGGCTTCCCCCGGGGAGACACCACAAGCCCCCATGGCCAGGTTTTAACATTTCTTGGAGTTTCAAGCCCCATAAAGCACTGGCTGGTCGGCTATCCATTTTATTTCGGATCGGAGGCTTAGTGTGGAACATTTAGGATGGAAGCTTCACAAGGCCCGAAGTGAGAAATGATTAACAAGTTGTTCAATTGGCCATGGATGATCTGCTGGCAAAGACAGGACTGGAGGTGGGAACGCCGAGAATCTTCTATCACTCCAGACACACCGGCCCGCACAGAGCAACGGCGGCAGAGCTTCGAAGTGATAGAATCCACAGTAGATAAAATCCCACAAAGGAATGAATCCCTCAAAGAACACTATATAAAGGTACCCCCTTGCTCTAGCAAAATGTAGATTTTTTGTAAGTAAAGAGATTTATTTTTATTTTTATTTATGCATACAAGATCTGGGGTGCAGGCCAGAGGTGTGGGGTTGAGAGGATTCCCCAGTGACAGAGTGGGGAGCACAACAGGCGAACCCACTGAAATCCACTGCTGAGGGGAGCAGCGGAGAGACAGGAGAGGTCTGCTGCGCCCTGTGGGAAGCTCCCTGGCCGGGGATCGAACTTGTGCTACAGTGGCCGCGGATAGCTTCATAGTGCTGACTTTAACCCCTGTGCCACCAGGGAGACCCCAAAATGTAGATCTTGCTCCGAGAGTGCCAGCCTACGTCTATGCAGGTGTCTCTTTTTCCTAAGAAATCCACTCTTACAAAATGCAGCTTTTGCCTATTTGTGTCTATGCAAACGTCTTTTTCTTAAATAACCTTGCTGTGCTTTAATAAACTAACTGTGTCCTGTCGGATGGGAAACTCTCCCGAAATCTTCTTCAGCCGGAACCCAAGACCCTACTCGGCCACCATCAGCGTTATTTACCAAGACTCGAAGTCGCACCCAGTGGAATATTTGGTCTGGATGGGGCCGTGCCCCAGGGCTGGGGTTTCTCAGCAGCCGACTTGGTATCTGGTTTCTTGCTTCAGCCTGAGAAGAGGAATCGCTGTCTGCCCTGGGCTGCAAGAAGGCTTTTCCTCTGCTTCTCTTGGAATGATACCCCTGAATGCCCTGGGGTGGGGAGCATTAGACCATGAGAGGCTTTCAAGGAGTCCAACCCTGGGGACCCCTAGTTGCCCCCACGGTACCTCAAATCATCGAATTGCCGTTGGAAGAAGATGGCTTCTAATCCCCATCTACTACCAATTTATGTATTGAGTGGGTGTTTTTTGGGGGGAGGTTCAAATAGCAGAAACTAAATCAAGAGAGTTTGTCCGCAAGGAGTGTTGCCCCACCCCTTCCCATACTCACCTGCAACCTCTTGGGAGGCAAACGAGCTGAGATGAGGGCAATTAAAGGCAGGTGTCCCAAGGAGAGGGCAATCCCACAGCGAGGAAGCAGAGAAGAGGCAGGAGCCATGTATCTTCCGGGCAGTGACGCCAAGATGGCAGAGTGAATCCCTGTTGTTTTTACGCCACAAGGTTTGTAATAATTTGCAGCGCTGGGAAACCGGTCCAGACTTTCAGTAGAACAAAGGGGTGAGTCATAAGGGGACCTCCATAAAACCCCAGGGCCAGAGTGTGTGTGTGTGGGGGGAAGGGTCAGGGGGGTTATGGCTTGTTGGGGGTGGGGAGCGTTGTCGTGTTGATGGGGGCCTAATCAGAAGTTGATTCAGGTCCACTAAAGCAGTTAAAAGCATTTTTTTTGAAATGCAGCCAGACCTCTGAAAGATACAGGGACCAGGAGCTAAAATGTTGCCCGAAATCTCTCGTCTGTGACCCTTTCTTCTTCTTGTGCGATTGCTCTGTTGTTCTCGCACCCCTCTTTCTGAGCACCCCAGTGTCTAATTCTCTTCGCCCTTTTGGGAGGCAGAGCAGCAAACAGGCTGCAGTGCCCAAGCTCCACAGACCCAAAGAATCAGAGCTCAGACCCCTTTCGAGGGGTGGGGGGTGGGGAAGCACCATTTGGTCACTACAGGTAAAACATGACTTAGCCTCACAAGCTTTTGAGGCTAGAGCAATAAACCCGGTTTTACGGAGGAGGGGACAGACTGCAGGGGTGGGGGAAGGGCTGTTTCAACTCCCACACCCCTTGGACGCCAGGAGCCCCGTGGCCAGGGCAGGAGCAGTGCCTGGGCTTCTCCCTTTCCGCACCTCCCCTTGGGGGCCCTGCCCCCCTCCCCTGTATTCCAGGCTTTTAACTTACACCTGTGCTTTCTGTGCATCATTTTGGGGGCACAAGATATTCGGTCTGGGGCTGCCTCCACCTCCCAACCATTTCAACCTTTTTTTAAAAAATAAACTTTTCACTTTAGAATAGTTTCATTTACAGAGAAGTAGCAAAACTAGAATAGAGCTTTCTCACATATGCCCACATCGAATTTCTCCTATCGCTGTAAGACACGCGCATGTGTTGCGACCAATGAAATTAGATCAGCTCATCTTGATCCGCCACCGTCCACACCGCATTCCCATCCCCTTGGACCTGACCTGATGTCCTTCTTCCGTCCAGGAGGGCGCCCTGACCTTCAGCCCTCCGCTCCTCTGGGCCATCCCAGCTTCTCAAACTTCCTTTACTTTCGACGATCCCGGCTGTTTGGGGCATTTTTGTCGCGTGTTCCTCATTGGGGGTTTGTGTGTGTTTTTTCTCATGACTGGATTAGTATTTCTGGTTCTTGGGAGGAAGCTTAGAATGTGCCTCCGTCATCACATCGTGTCGAGGGTGTGGGTCCTGCCCTGACAACCTGGTGGGCGTGGACCTTGGCACCTGGTTGGGGGGTGTCAGCCAGGGGTCTCCATGATACAGTCCCCCGGCCCCCAGTGTCTCCTTACAAGGAAATCACAAGGGGCACCCACACTTAGTGGGTGGGGGTTAAGCTGCTGCTCCGGTGAGCTGGCCAAGTGTCTGCAGACCTTACCAGGAATTCTGTCCAAGAGAGCGGTCCGGCTCTTCACCCATTCATTCTTCGGTCACTTCTCTCCAGCACACGCTCCTGGGTGTTTATTTTACACCTAGGGTGCTAATCCGACACCACTTTATTTTGTGGTTCCAAGGGCCAGTTTTGGCCACAGGGAGCTCGTTCTGTTCACCCCCAGGTCCCTCGGCTTGTCCCAGTCATCCCCATCACCCCTCGTTAGCCCATCACCATGTGCTTTCATTTCTGTTGCTGTTCAGAGCCGTCTTTCCTCCCTGGTGCTGAACAGTCCTGGGCTCATCTTGTCCACTCCTGCTTCCATCCTAGACCCTGCCATTTCTCTAGGGGGGCATGGTTCCCTTTATAGAGGGGGATATGGGAGCCCCAAAGCCGGGGCTGGGCACACTCATTGGGTCCTACTGTTCTCTAGACCTGGCAAAGCAAGGCAATGAGTATGTGGTACCGTGGACTTGTTAACGTGGAAAATCACAGCTGCCTCCCCCATCCTGTTCAGCACCTGCCCGGCCTCCACTTCTCATTCCCACCTTCAGGCAGGGCCCAAATGCCCAAGCTGCCTGCTTCCTCCTCCGTGCTGTTTCTATCCCACGTTTCCCGGTAGGTCTTCCAGCACTAGCACCTCGCATGGGCTGTTCCCTCTGCTGTTCCCTCTGCCGGATGCTCTACCCTCGGACACCCTCACGGCCCCTCCTGACATTCAGATCATGATCTTGCCCCATGTCCTGACCTCAGCAGAGCCCTGATCCATCGCTCCCCCCAACCCCCTCTCCTTGTCTCCCCTCCTAACCTGCCTTATCTTTCTTTGCAGCACTTACAGCTTTGTGACACTGTATCTTATTTTTCTTCATAGTTTCTCTTCCCAGTGGAGTTTAGGCTCAAGGAGGGAGGGGTCGGCTGGTGCCGCCTGGATCCCAGCTCCAGGTGTAACAGGCCCAGCTCCCCAGGAGTGTTGCAAAGATGGGGCTACTCCCTGTACCTGGGTGCAAAGGTGAACCCAACCTCTTGACCCCAGGTCCCTCTGCTCCCCCACTTCCCCTGCTGCTCCCTTTCCACAACTGCCCCTCTTCTTATGCCCCCCACCCCCAGAAGGAGCAGGAGATTGTTTAAAAGCCAACTGCTGTTTCTTGACTGCAGTTCTATGCCAGGAGCAGGGCCCTGGAGCCATAGAGTCCCCCCCAGCCTGGCATCAGGAGGCACCCAAGCGACTCCCCAGGGTGGCACGGCCGGTGGGGGGTCCAGCTGGGATCTGAACGCAGGCAGCGCGGCGCTGCGTGTGTGTCTCACAAAAGGGCTTTCTCCATTTCCCCTTGGGGTCCCCATTCCCTTAGGCTCCGAAATTCAGTCTCCATCCACCCTGCCCCCCCAGGCATGGTTCACCTGGGCCATGGGTCCATCCAGCTCTGCCAGAGTCATGCCCAAGACAATGGGCACAGCCTGGCCCGGGACGCTGCCGCTCGGCTGGGACCCTCACCTGCCTCCTCCTAGCCCAGTCCCCTCCAGCCCAACTTGCCAGCAATCAAGTTGGACCTTGGCCGCCCACTCTGCCCATTCATCGCCATCGCCCTCATGCTGTCCCAGGCTGCGGCTTTCTAGCCTGTGGGCCACAGTTAGAAAGGCTTTTTTTTTTTAAGATTTATTTTTTCATACAAGAACTGGGGTGTAGGCCAGAGATGTGGGGTGGTGAGAGGATTCCCCAGAGACATAGTGGGGAGCAGAGCAGGCGGATCAACTGAAGTACACTGCTGAGGGGAGCAGCAGGGAGACAGGAGAGGTCTGCAGAGCCATGTGGGAAGCTCCCTGGCCTGGGATCGAACTCGTGCTGCAGTGTACAACTGTGACAGACCAACCCTGGGTGAGACTTTCCCGTAGAATGGAATCTGGTATTTTCTATTCTGTGCTGCTTTTATAAACTTGACCCTCAGACTGAATCTCCAGCACACAAACCTGCTAGCGTGTCCCCACCTGCTATTGCAGTAATTGGAAAAAGGTGGAAAAGATATTCTTTTTGAGCACAGGACTGTCTGAAGACAGTAAGTATGGAGCGACCGTTTTCTGGGAGTCTGCTCTATGGATGGCGCTTTTAGAGCAAACCATGTGCTCTCACTTACTTAAGCTGAGTAACCATCCTAAAAGCAGAGAGCCATCATTAGCATCCCTATCTGGGAGATGGGGAAATGGGGCACAGAGAGGTTAAGTCACTTGACTGAGGTCACACATCTCTACCGCGGCAGTGCGGGGACATTTGGCCCCAGGAAGGGTGCTCCTAACCACTAAGCTTCACCACCCTTTTCTTTGCCAAGGCAGAAGGGCAAGAGCTGGAGCTGGATCATTTTTGCTCTGCCTGCCATGGAAGGACCCCCAGCAATGGAGTTTTCTTGCCAGGATGGGGCCTGCAGGCAGGGGAGCTCAGGAGGCATTGGTGCTCAGGGGAGGGGGGAGGAAGTGGGTGCCTCCTTCTTACACCTCCGTGCCCACCCCCGTGTTCACGTGGCTCTGGCTGCCTGGTTTGTGGACATGTGTGGGTGTCAGTGGTTTAGCCACTCAAGGTCAGAGCAAAGATCCCCCTGCATCGCGGGCTGGATGGCTTTGGAGGGGGAGCTTCAACAAGAGAGGCTGGTGGGACCCGAGGAGACAGGCCTGGAGGCCTGAAGTCTGCCCCCACAGCAGACGGGGCTAGAGGAGCCCCAGCGGGCCAGCGCAGTACGTGTTGGCATCTTCTGCCAGGATCCCTGCCCTGCCCGCGGAAGCACTCACCATTCATAGGGAACCTGAAGTAGCTTCCTCCAAACCACATGTGACAATGGGTGAAAATAAAGCGAGAAGGAGATCAGAAACCATGGGAGGAAGGAAGAGGCACGCTGACCAGGAACTTGGGAAATCAGGAGGCCTGAACTTGGTTACAGTTAGCGCAAGAGCTTCCTGGCACCCAGGCAAAAGAGGGAGATTAGCCCGATGGTTTCAGAAAGGAAGTGCTGAGGGGAAAGTGAAACTTGTGACACTCGGCATGGCCCCAAGCGGGAAGGGCTGGAAGCAGGTGGCCCCAGAAAGGTTGAGCCTTCCAGAGCCTCAGTGTTCTTGTCTGGGGAGTGGAGCGGGTGAGATGGTCCTGGGGGGGTCACTGGGGCTTGGGGTGCACGGGCACCTCTCAGCTGCCGCAGCCTCCTTCCTGAGAGTGACAAACCCGAGCTGATGGCCGAGCAAGTGTGTAGCGAGGGCGGCTGTGAACACGCTTCTCGTCTGTGAAAACCGGGGGGCAGAGGGGAAGTTGCAAAGCCAGAGCAGGGGCCGGCGTCCAGCAGCCTCGGGCAGCCTCTCGCCCTTGGAAGTGTCCGCTTCCCTCTTGGTTCTTGGCCCTCTTCTTGGAGGACCTGGAGACCTCTGCCCGGGGTCTGGGGCAGGAGAGAGGCTTCGAGTCTCAGGTGCTTCATGGGGAAGGACGTTGGGGTCCTTGTCATTCTTCCCCAAAGGGACCTGTGTACAGATGAGAGTCCACAGCTTGCACCCTAGATCTTAGAAACTGGACCAGTTAATTTTAAAATTTTTTTAAGGTTCACTTCTTTATGCATACAAGAGCTGGGGTGTTAGGCCAGAGGTGGGGGGGGGGTGTGAGAGGATTCACCAGAGACGGAGTAGGGAGCAGTACGGGCAGATTGACTGAAACACACTGCTGAGGGGAGCAGAGCTCCCTGGGAGGGGATCGAACTCCTGCTGCTGAGAGCTTCATAGTGCTGAGAGTTAACCCCTTATGCCACCAAGGAGACCCAGAAATCGGACCATTTAGTACCCCACTCCTCTGTCAGAATACCCTCTGCTCCTCCCCCTGTCAGCTTCTTGAGTAGAAAGAGCCCTCTCCCAGCCTCAGTTTGCTCTTCTGTCGAAGGGAACAAAATGGGCCTTTCTCTCCTGGACAGTGGTGGCTTGGGTGCTTGAAGCATTTTACTAGCAATTGCCTGGCTCACCCCACACCCCCCTTGCCCTAGTGGCTCTGAAGCCACTGTTGTAATCTTGGGGAGTGCAGGGTAGTCCCCCCACCTATGCTTTCTACCCACCAAAGCCTGGAAGTCGCCAGCTTTGAGCTCCAAGCCCTGGCACTAGGCTGGGCACTCCCGTTGCAGGGGGCTGCAGAGGGCGCTTTCCCTCTCCCACCCTCTGGGTTTTCTCCCGCGCGGTGGAAATTCTTTGCTGTCTTCACACGGGCTGAATGGGGTTTTCTATGGACTCTTAGGACCTTTATTTGGTTGTTTTCCTTTGTATAAAAAGAAATTTTGTTTTGAAGGACAAGGTGCAGTTTCCGAGGCACCTGGGCACGAAAAGCTCCAGCTACAGACGGGGCGGCAGCTTGAGGGGGGCGGGGAGAGCGGAGGGGGGCAGACGAGCAGGCGGGAGGACCTGTTGTTTTTCCTGTTGCGAGTAAAAAGGAAACAGTGGGAAGTGGAGTGCTGCGGGCTGTCAGCAGGCAGGGCGCCCCCACCGCGCCCCGCCTCCCTCTCTCGAGGCTCACTTGCCCAGCGCCCCTCCGAGCGGCCTCCGGGCGAGCAGCCCCAGCCCTGCCAGGCTCCCTGGGACCGGTAAGCGCTGCCTTTAGCTGCGTCGGGGGAGGTGGAGAGGGGAGCACGGAGGCCAGAGACTTTGGGGGTTCTCCGGGAGCTGTCCTAATGGCGTCTTTCCAAGCACAGAGCGAGTGCGCCCTGGCCAGGCCGGCGTCAGGCAGCCCATCAAAGGGGCAGTCCGCCGGGAGTGCGGTTGAGGCTGTGCCGGCGCCCCTGGCCCGCTCAGGGTGCCCACCAGGGATCGCACTGCGCGCTCCACGGAGCCGGGTGGCGAAGCTCCCGGGCCGAGTGGCCCAGGTCGCAGCAGAGGCGCGGTGAGGTGGGAAGCGCTCAGCCCTTGCGCCCTGCCCCAGCGCTGGCTAGTCGGACAAGACGACACCCCGACCTCGTGGACCTCGTCGCAGGGTGCAGGGTGCATACCCACTAACGGTGCCGCCTCAGGTGCACCATCGTGGCGCAAGGAGAGGGGCGCGCACATCCCCTGCGACGCGCCCCAGCGCTGGTGAGCGGGACCGGCTGAGAGCGGCAGGGGCCGAGGTTTGCGGGGTGCTGCTCCTGGCGCGTGGACCTGGCCCGCAGCGCTCCGGGCCCCCCCACCCGGCGGTCTCGGTCGCGGGCGCGGGCGCGAGTCTGCCGCGTGTTTACTGCAGCCGCGCGGGGCGACCAGCCCCCCGGATCTGCGGGCACGCGGGAGTTGGCAAAACCGCCTCCAGCTTTGCATTTCCGGGCTCTTTTCTTCTTTTTATTACTCTTGCTCTGAATGAGACTTTTTCTTTTTTAACTCGAGTTTCCTGTTTTTATTTAGGCTTCCTCCTCTGCACCTCCTTTGAAATCGTGGAGCGGGGAACAGGGCAGGGCACCCTTTGGAGGGCACTGGGGCTGGGGGCCACTGGATGATCGGGGCTGGCGGGAGGGCGGGCCAGGCCTGAGGGGAAGCGCTGCGCTCCACTCCACGAGGGTGGGGATGGGCTCACCAGGTCCTCCCAGGCACCGTTGGGGTCTGCCTTGGGGGGGTGGGGGGTGTGTTGGGCAGCCCGCAGGCAGTAACTCACTTTGTTCAGTGGCCCCCTGGAAGAAAGGTCTTGAACCCTCCACCGGACTGTCAAATGGGGATTTCTTCACCTGGACGGCCTAAGCCCCAGTGCGCCCACTCTCAGAAATGCCCAGCACAGTTGTGTGTGTTAGGATGCTTTTGGGGTGTGGGGGGGAATATGTCCTCTCTCTGAGCCTCCAGGGGAGGATTCCCTGCTCCAAAGAGACTTTGAAACCGAGGCTGGTCCCACCCTCGCTGCAGAAGCCTCCCCAGCGTCCGGTGGTGTCGGATGCTCGTGAACTGATGCCCCCCCTTCCCGTGTTTGCAGCTCTGCAACTAGAAGTTAGTGATGTCCCCATTTCCCAGTGGAGGAAAGTAAGACTCAGAAGAGTTCAATAATCTGCTGGTTTACACAGCTGACGCGTAGCTGATGCAGACTCCAAAGCGACCATCCTCTGGAGGGGCTGGCAGATTAAGGCGAATGTGTCTAATAGTTCTCCTGGGGCGGGGATGGGAAGACGGGGTGTCCTTTCAAAGAGGCAACCTCTACCCCTACCCCACACGCCTTCTAAAACTGACCACTGGCCTTTAGTTCCAGGTTTGATTCTGTGATAAGTGGGGGTGCAGAGACTTGATTTAGGAGGCCACTGCCCCAAACAAAGAGAGATAGGAATAGAACTTTCTTTGCTGTGCGATCTAGAGCTGACATTGCCAGCACCTTTGGCCTGCCTGCCTGGTGCCTGCTGAGGTTCAGTCTCGCTCTTTTGCTGCTTTCAAAAACTCCTCCAAGTAGTAGAAAACACTGGGGTGCAGGATTGGGGGGTGGCTCTTAAAGCCTGCTCGGTGATTGCCTGCTCTAAAGTTAGCTAAGATCACCTGCTTCTGAACTTGGCTCTCCCCACCACCACCGCGCACGCCAACATTAGCCACTCTGCAAGTAGAGATGTTTCTGGAATTAGAACAGGTGCCCCAGAGGCTCTGCTGCTGTCCCTTCCCAGCAGGACAAGCAGCCTCCATCTCTGCACCTTGGGCAGTGCCCAGGGCAGGCTGGGAAGTCCGTCTCTGCATTCCGCCCTGGGCTCTGTGCTCCCAGTAAGTATTAGAGTTCTCTGTCCGTGGGGGCCAGGGGCTGTGCTAAGAACAAGGGAGGCCAGCAGGGGTACCAGCCCCTGAGGGGCTGATGGACACCCCACCAGTCATGAGACCAGCCCACATGCTGTCGTGTGTAGAAGAGCTCGAGGATGGGGGTAGGGGTCAGTTTCTACTTCACCTTGTTTTTCAATTGTTAAAGGGAGAAGTGAATGTGCAACTTATGAAGCAATTCCCCTTTGGCCGGCTTATTTTTCAAAACCATTTTTGTTTAGAGAACTGTTCCCTCCCTCCCTGAAGCCAGCTGCTTCTGTGGGTCTGATGGGGGGCTTGGGGCCCCACCCAGAGTTTCCTGACTGTGGGACCTTTGAAAAACTCTCAGCCCAGAGGGAAGTTCAGCCACTCCCCAGGGGACATTGGGATTCCCAGCAAAGTTGTGGGAGGGGCCTGGGGCCTAGGGCTGGGAGCATCAGGGAGCTAGCGCCCCTCTGATGGCAGGCTGGCGGGGGCTTTGATCTGACCTCCCGCCCAAGGCTGCCCCCCACCTCCCCGCAGCCTGTCTTGTCTGGGAGGGAGGAAAACATTCCCATCTTGGTGCCCTTGTGGGTGTTTTAGAAACGCTCAAGATTACAAAACTCCCCCCTCTCCTTGCTGTTAATGCTAACACTGAATTTTCTCTAATTTGGTTGGTGGAAATCCCCTGCAATCATATCAGAAATGCTGCCAGTTTCAAGATGGAACAAGAAAGAAAGAAAACCAGGGAGCCTCCCTCCTCACTCTCTCCTTGCAGCGAGAGCCCCAACTTTTATCAAAATATGGCCGTGGCTCCCGGCGCCCATGCCCTTTGGGGAGTGTGGGGTTGGCCGGCATGAGAGTTCCCCTTTCGGCTGCACTGGCCTGAAGCGGAGAACCTGCTCCTCCCTGGGACGGATAAGCCCCCGCAGATAAGAGTCAGGGCTTCTGGCAGCCCTGGTGCTTTCCAAACCCACCTGCTTTCCCAGCCGGGCAGAGTGCTGGGAGGGAAGGGTGTGGCCTTTCTAAAGTGGCATCTCAGTTAGCTTCTCTTTCACTTGTTTTGGGAGAAATTGCTCTCCACGCAGCAAATGCCAGCGTGAAATAGATGGAGGGGATGAGGGAGGAGACACCACAGAGAGGGTGGCTGAGCTTTTTATGTCCTGGAGGGATGTTGTTTGTTTCTCGAGGCCACCCTAACAAAATGACCACAGACTTGTGCTTCAAACAACAGAACATTATTCTTTCACTCTCTGGACACCAGAAATTCAAAATCTGGGTGTTGGCAGCCCTGGCCCTCTGCAGGGGCCCAGGGAAGGATCCTCCCTGCCTCTTCCAACTTCTGGTGGCTCCAACTTTCCTTGGCTTGTGGCGACATTGCTTCACTCTGGCTTCTGCCTCCTTGACGTGACCTTGTCCTCTGTGTCTGTGCATTTTTTTCTGTCTGTAGCGCTCTCTTTTCATTTTTATGGAATGGGCTTATTAGGAAAAGGAGAAAGGGAAAGAGAAGCACCTGCAGAGTCACAGGTGGGCAGGGAGGAGAGCTGCCTTCTGTCCCTTGTAAGGACACTGTCATTGGATCTAGGGCCCAGGGCAGTCCAGGAGATGTGATCTCAGGGGCCTTCACAGTGACGTCAGGAACCACCCTTTTTATCATAATTGTTTTTCCAAATAATTCAGAGTTGGGGGGCATTGAGACATGGACATCTTTTGCGGGGGGGGGTGTTGAGCACAATTATCTTTGCAGGGAACCCTTGGCTCCCTGCTTTGGGCCTGGTGCTGCTGGGTTCCCATGAGGGTGGGTGATTTTAGTGAGGAGTTTAGGACCTCTGCCGCTCTGGCCTCCTTCCTGCTTCCCTTTCCCCAAGTTTGTGGATAGGAGCTTTTTTTTTTTTTGAGGATTTATTCATGCATACAGGAGCTGGGGTGTAGGCCAGAGTTGTGGGGTGTGAAAGGATTCACCAGAGACAGAGTTGGGAGCAGAACAGGTGGATCTACTGAAATCCACTGCTGAGGGGAGCAGCGGGGAGACAGGAGAGGTCTGCTGCGCCCTGTGGGAAACTCCCTGGCCGGGGATCGAACTCGTGCTGCAGTGGCTGCGGATGGCTTCATAGTGCTGAGACTTAACCCCTACACCACCAGGGAGGCCCTGGATAGCAGCTTTTTTCATAGTCAACTCTCCTAATGACAGCTTTCCCCCTGCCCAAGGTCCCCAGGAAAGAAACCCCATGATGGAGAACAGGTGTCCTGTAAGGAAATGTGTGCCTTGCTATAGAGACCGACTGTGTAGTTAGTGTGGGGGTCACTCCCCCAAAAAAATCAGGTAAACCTTCTCCATTGGCCCAGAGGTGGCCTTTTGTCATCTGGGTTTGGTAACTAAAAGTCATCCAGGTACCTCGGGAGATTATTACCGAGACTTAAAGAATGAGGATTGTTTGGCGGGAGAGCGAAGAGAAACTGCCGCTCTTACCCGAGCCCTTCACCCCTCTGTAACAGAAGAAAAACTCAATCTGCCCGAAGCCTCTGCCCCTCTCCTAATTGAAGAAGTAATCACCCCTCCCTCTTTTAGGCCCTAGAAGAATGTAGTTTGGGGTGTCAGCCAGCTCCAGGTTTATCAGTGACCATGTTCCTCTAAGAATCTCATTTTTACGTGCAGAGCAAGGATGAGGTAACCCCTTCTTCTCTGTCATGGGCAGTCTCCCCTTCTCTGTCCTTGATACCCAGGTCCTAAGACGTGGGATAAACAGTCCCAGTGTGCTCCATTGTGCGCTGGAATTTACAAGCCTGTCAGTCCTCCATACACGGGCTATTACAGCGATTGTTTTTCCTTTACTAGCCTGTCAGATGGTATTTTGATGACTGGTCCAGCCCTCAAAGAGCCCAGAGGAGTACCGGGTGATTTCTTTTGTGCCCCAACTATAGAAAGGTTATTTCTGGAGATATCCTTAATTCTCAGTTTTCGTTCTTCTAGGTAGCTAAGGGAGTGGGAAAGTTTCTTGTGAATCTAAGGTTCTTGACTGACCTGGACTGCAAGTAATCCACATGCAAATTCTCATGTTTTGGGGAGGCCTGTTGGAACATATTAGAGAGACATGTTGGAACATATTGGAAGGCCTGTTCTGAACACCTTTGATACCCTCTTTGGAATCAGCCAGATTGGGTTTTAATCCCAATCACTTTGTTTTAAAGATTTATTTATTTATGCACATAAGTGCTGGGGGGTAGGCCAGAGGTGTTGAGGGGGTGAGAAGATTTCCCAGAGAGAGAGTGGGGAGCAGAACAGGTGGACTGACTGACATACACAGCTGACGGAGCAGCAGGTGAGGCAGGAGGGGTCTGCTGCGCCATGTGGGTCAGCTCCCTGACTGAGGATTGAACTCGTTCGTGCTGCAGTGGCTGCGGACAGCTTCATAGTGCTGAGCCTTAACCCCTTGTGCTACCAGGGAGGCCCCCAGATTGAGTTTTAATCCCAATTACTTTTTATCTGCTGGCAAATCGCTTGCCTCTTTTTTTTTTTTTTTAAGAATTTTATTTATTTATGTATACAAGCTGGGGTACAGGCCAGAGGCGTGGGGTGGCGAGAGGGTTCACCAGAGACAGAGTGGGGAGCAGAACAGCCAGATCAGAAATACACTGCTGAGGGGAGCAGCGGGCGAGGCAGGAGAGGTCTGCCACACCATGTGGGATTCTCCCCGGCTGGGTGTCGAACTCGCAACGCTGCTGCCGACAGCTCCACAGCGCAGCGCTCAACCGCTGCGCCACCGGGGAGGCCCCGCTTGCCTCTTCCAAACCTCAGAAGCCCCAGCTGTAACATGGGGAGAGCAGGAACAACTACCGTCGTTACACAGACTAAGATGCTGGAGAGTTTCATATAGTTGCCTGTGAAGTGTGTAAGCCAGACACACGCTGACCTTAGAGGAGCTGATGGTTAGTGGATGATTTGCCAGAAATCTACTCCCGGCTGCGCTGCATACGGATTTCCAGCCAGTGCCCAACTGCATAGACGACGGTGCTCTCTGCAGTCTCGGGAGGCAGGACGCTGACCCTGTAGACTGTGGAACTACATTCTGTGTCGCCTGCCTTTGTTCAAATGCCTCTGTCATTAAGCCATATGTGAGCAGCTCATCTCAGTCTCCTCCCATGGCTGCTGCTGGTTTGGGTAGTTTTTCCATTTTTAAATGCATTTTTAATTAGTTGCCACTGGTAGGCATATGCTTTTTTATCTTAATTTTTATGTTTCAAAGGTTTTAAAATATACCTGATAGAACTTACCATTTTGACCATTTTTAAAATATTTTATTTATTTTTGTGTAGAAGAAATGGGGTGCAGACCAGAGGTGCAGGGGGTGAGAGGATTCACCAGAGACAGAGTGGGGAGCAGAACAGGTGGATGTACTGAAATACACTGCTGAGGGGAGCAGCGGGCGAGACAGGAGAGGTCTGCTGCGCCATGTGGGTCAGCTCCCTGGCTGGGGACTGAATGTAGACCATAGTAATGTAGTGTTGAAACTTAACCCCTACACCACCAGGGAGACCCCCATTTTCACCATTTTGAAGTATAAGGTTCTGTGGTATTTAGTACCTTCCAGTCGTTGTACAACCACCAACACCGACTATCTCCAGAACTTGCAGGATTAAAATACTTGCCACTAAATGTTAGGTCCCAGGAGGTGGTTGGGGGAAAAAAAGCAAGAGTCCACCATTCTCCACTCTCCCCTCTAAACCTGCTACCCACCGTTTTACTTCCTGTCTCTGTGAACTTGACCGCTCTCAGCACCTTATTTAAGTGGAGTCACACACACTATTTGTCTTTTGGTGACTGGCTCAGTCAAGTGTCCTCAAGGTTCAGTCACGTTGTAGCGTGTGTCATATTTTCCTTTTAATGGCTGCATAATATTCCATTCTGTGGGCATACTGCCTTTGCTCATGCTGTTGTCAAAGCACACTTGGGTTGCTTCTGCCTCTCGGTCTTGTGAATAATGCAGCTGTGAACACTGGTGTATGAATAACTGTTCATTTGTACAGTGGCTCTGTATTCTCTTGCATAGATCCCCAGAGTGGAATGGCTGAATTGTGGTGATTCTGTGCTTGATTTTTTGAGGAGCGAGGCATGTGCTCTTGTAACTTGCTTTTCCCCTTCATATGACTCATTAGTGTTTTCCTACATTGCTTCATGCCCTAGTTCCACCTCAAGCAGGGACACCATTTCCTCCAAAACTCATGTGGGGCATTTATGTTACTTCTAGTCACACGCAAGCCCCATTCTCAAAATACTGTAATTGATAGGCATACGTCTTTCCTGCATTTGAGAATCATTGCATCAAAGACTCTGAACATTTTTATGGCTCTTGGAACAAAACGGTTTTCTAAGAAAGATTGGATTTTATTCAAGTGACATATAATGGTTTCACAAACTCTGCTTGTGTTAATATTGAAGAAAGTGTTTTGCAATTAGACCTAAAAAGTAATCATCTATCTGTGTCCATTGCATTGCAATGAAGTCAAGTAGTTTTTATTGGCTTGTTTTTTAGTTGCTAGCTGGGTGAGTCGCATGAGGTTTGCTGAGAGCAATGCAGTGGTTAAATCCTTCACCTCCACAGTTGTGTTGATTCAGGCTCACGCCATGGCTGCCCCCTTCCCTGCTGCCCATTTTGAGTAGATCGCATGCCTTCTCTGATACTGGATTTCCTTGTCTGTAAAATGCAGCTAGTGGGATGACTTCTCAGTTTATTTTAGGATTATATGAGATTAGTGAAAGTGGGAACATCTCCTAGCAGAGTCGATACTTGGTAAATATCAGCTGGTGTCTGTGTTGTCATTTGAAGTTAATGAGTCTCCGTCACCCTCAAGGCTCATCTTGTTTCAACAGGAGAGATGATTTACACTTACGCTAAAAGGATTTGGGTCAACATCAGAGATTGATTTTCCTGTTATAAAAGGTGGATGGTCCTAGAAGGAAGTGGACTGCCCTCTATGTTGAAATGGACCCATCCCTGGCTGTAGGGTGTAGCCTCCTGGGGCAGCAAATGAACTGACCAGGGGTGAGGCTCACATCACTGAGAGACGAGGACCGCAGGGAACCTCAGATCTTAGAGTTCAGCCCCCCCCAGGTCTGCTTTTCCACGACCCTGCCCCCCAACTCCTAGAAATGGGGCATAAAGACATCCTGATGGTTGAGTCCAAAAATCATGGTGGATGAACGTTCTGCTTTGTGTTGTCCCGTCAATAGCCACATAGATGGTCCTTCATGCAATTTGGGAAACTGAGGCAGGCATCTCAGGGTTGACTTTGCCTCAACCCTGCCATGAAGATTTCCTCTCAGCCTTTATTTTTTTTAAAGATTTATTTTACTTATTTATGCATGCAAGAGCTGAGGTGTAGGCCAGAGGTGTGGGGGGTGAGCGGATTCCCCAGAGACAGAGTGGGGAGGAGAACAGGTGAATCGACTGAAGTACACTGCTGAGGGGAGCAGCGGGTGAGGCAGGAGAGGTCTGCTGCGCCATGTGGGAAGTTCCCTGGCCGGGGATCGAACTCTGCTGCAGTGGCTGCTGATAGCTTCATAGTGCTGAGACTTAACCCCTTGTGCCACCAGGGAGGCCCCTCCTCACAGCCTTTAGAGTGGAGGGGCTGGCCCCAGGCTGCCGGGGGACGGAAGTTGACTTCGCGTGTGTGTCCATCCTTGGTCTGCGCTGCTGACTGCTTGTCTGAAGAGGAAGTTAATAAAATCAGGATCTTGATATAAATAAACTGCCTCGAGTGAGATTTCTTCTAGGGCTCCCCCTCCCCCCCTTGTGGACTTTGCCAGCTTGTAGGTGACCTTGGCGAGCTGCTTCACCTTTCTGAGCGTCGGGGATTTCATCTGAAAACTGGGAAATCCGTAGCTCTCACTAGATTGTTGTGAAGATTGAAAGTAAGGACTGACCCTGCGGGAAGTAACGGGCTCGCAAAGCTGCAGCTTTTGCTGGATGAGTGGTTTGCAGCTGCCTGGGATCGGGTGGATTTCAGATGTCAGGTAACTTCCGCCTGGCCGTGGGCATTGCCAGTGGGGTCAGGTTGATTCATCCATTATCTGGGTTGCCCTTGGGCACGCTCGGTCAGAAATGCCCAGAGCAGGAGATATATACTATCTCAGGTAAAGACAGGAGTGGCTTTGTCTTGCTGGCGCGGCCTGTCCCTCTTGGGCGTGACAAAGTCAGAAGTTTTCGTTAGTTTTATTAACTCTTGGGGCTCAAGGAGCTTAGGGGGCAGAGCTGAGACGGCGGAGGGAGATCTCTTCCTGGCCATTTCCTTCCCTGGTTGGCAGAAGCTGTCCCTGGCCAGTGACCTGTAGGTCAGAGCAGGGAGGTCAGCGTCCCGTGGCCTTGGCCGTGGCGGTGGACCCTGGGCTGGCCATGTCGCCTGTGTGCTGCGGCAGTGAGGCCAAGTTTGTGGGAAAGTGGTGGGGGTGACCGGTGGCTGGCAGCGACCCTGACTTTCCCACCCCCACCCCCGGCCAGAGATGGGGCATGTAGCCCCCTCCTCGCCCCCTTCTGCACCCAGCCATGACCTTGCTTTGAAGCTGGAGTTTTATTTTTACCACGTTAATTTTACATTCTATTAGATAAACCCGTGTTTGTTTTGCTGGGAGACTAGTTCCCCTAACTTTCAAGTCAGATGGATGCTGTGGGAAGATGTTTATGTTTCTTCCTGTAGCTTCCGCTCCCCACAGCAAGTCCCTCCAACCTGAGCTTGAAAAGCGTGGATGGGGGCAAAATAGTCTGAAGGCTCCAGACAGTCGTGACGAGAAATGCACGGGGCCTTCTGTCCCTGTGTGGTTTGTCGGCTGAGTAACTGAAACTTTGGTTTAGGTAGAGAAATATTAAAATGCTACCTCTCAGATGTAAACAGTTTATTTTAACCTAAAGCAGCAGAGGCACTTTGGGTCACTGATTTTACCCATGAAAGGTCAAGGGCTTTGGTTTAAATAGTTTGGCCTTCTTAGAGAAGGCCTAAGTGTGCGAATGTGGTTCTTCCAAGGTTTTCTAATTCTCTCCAGGCGCCTGTTGTTGCCTGGCCGGCTCTAATTCAATGAAAAGTGTTCTAGAGACTTGTCTTAATCGAGTTTCTAAAGCACTCAGCTGCGTTTTCATGGAAACAGCTTTTTCTTCTCACACCCATTTTCCAGTCACTTCCGTACAGAGGATCATTACAAAGGCAAACAGTTGGTGGCACCCTTGGCAACGGGCAGAGCTGACTCTTGCCAGCCTCAGTGGCTGGGATCTCGTGCCCCAGGCCCTGGTGGCGGTCGCCGTGCTAGGGGCACAGGCTGGGTGTTTTGAAGAGGGAAAGGAAGCACCCCTCGATTCTGGCAAGTGGGGGGTGAGATGGAGGGATCCAGCTGGCCGGGAGGTGGGGTTTGCCTTAGGCCCCCGCCCCGTCCAAACCAGAATGCTCACAGGAGGAGCGCAGCTAGCTCTTGAAGGAAGCCGGGAGACCAGTTTCTTCTCTGATTCCAGCCCCTTTGTTCGTGTAGCTTGCGCCAGCTGTAACCCCCAAGGCAACCCTAACCCTCATGAAAGGGGAGGCTATTGTTCTGGAAAGCCCTGAGGTAGTCTTAGAGGCTCCACGGGGCAGACCCGGCCAGAGATGGCTGATGGAGCATGGTGTTCCCAGCTGCTGGGTTGCCCAAATGCTTGTAGGGTGTCTCATGCTCTAGGGCCCCGAGAGAAGGGGAGACTGTCAGCCTGTGACTCGGTGGGGAGGGTGGGCCTGACAGCTGAAGAGCGGAGCCCAGAGGAATGGAGTAGATAAGAGTCAGGTGGCTACATCCATCCGTACCCCCGGTGTCTGTGGGGGGGTTATTTAGTGAGCGCAGAGCGGAAGAGGGGAAGTGAAGTTTGCCGTTTTAAAAGCTACCAGTTATTTGGGGTCTTGATGGGAGTGGCCTAGATCTTTTGGGGATTCCATGAATGCTCTGTTTAGGGCCTGTGTGTGTGTGTGTGTGTGTGTGTGTGTGTGTGTATACTATGCGGTTTAAGTTGTCCAGAATCAATACAGATGAACGTCTATAAAGTACAGATTTGCCAAAGGGAGGGGGGAAATTGATCACCCCCCGTGCTAGAAACCCCCCCTCCCCATAGCGCCTCACCTTTTCCAGACTTGAAATCCTTTTGAAAATCATGGACCCTCTTCCCAGAAAAAGGCTCCCGTGGAAACATCTTTGTGTCTAATTTAGGGGGTTCCTGAGCCTCCCCAAGTTGGCCCCAGACTCTGTTAGGGTGCATGGCAGGGCTGTCTGGGTCTGATCACTGGCTTCTGTGTGTTATGAGATTCTGACTCGGAAACAGCTTTAGAGCCAGAGGGGGACGGAAGACGCCCACCCCGGCTGGAAGATGCTCGCCCAGCCACGTGGGGGGTGCCGGCTTTGAGGCCCTTTCTGTCTGCAGTCTCGACCCCTCTTGGTCCTAAAGGTACTGCTCCTTTGGGGGGGCTTTCAACGGCTTCCCGCATCATTGGGGCCGCCACCTCATTGACGGAGGCCCTGGAGCTTCGGGACAGGTGCGGCTGTGGTTGTGTGACCCTCTTCCTTGCGGGGCCTGAATTGAGGGAGGCAGAAAAGCCAACTAGGAGAGCTGGGACCAGCCATCTGTGGAGGATGGAGTTAAGGTCATGTCCAGTCCTCGCTTGTTGGGGTCTTTGTGGCTCTAAGATGGGCAGGCGGAGCCCCCAGTGCTGACAGGGGAGCCACACTGTCCCCACAGGTGCTGCTTAGCTGCCTGAGACCTCAGCTCCCCCTCTCCTCCCCCCCTCTCTGCTCTCTGGGCCTCCCTCGGTGCACCCCGACTGGGGACCAGTGACCTTGCCTGGGTGCCCCCTCCTCCTCTGCAATGGAACAAACACCTCCGAGACTCATTCCCGTCATTCGTGCCACACGCGTCTGACGCGCACGATCCAGCTGATGTGCGGCCGTCGCCGTTAGAGAATTTGCGTCCCTCCAGAAAGGAGCCGCCGCCCCTTGGCCGCCATTCCCCGCCCCCTGGCCCCCAGCCCTCGCGCTCACGATTCTACGTCCTGACTCCGTGGGTTGGCCTGCTCGGCCGCCCCAGGCAATGGGGTCGTCCAGGATGAGGGCGCTGCCGGCTGACCTCTTCCACCTGCCTCCCCCCCCCCCCCCCCCCCCCCCCCCCCCCCCCCCCCCGCCCCGCCTCTCTGACCCCGCCGCAGGGGGGGCCCTGCCCCAGTCCGGCTCCCGCAAGCACGCACCTCGGGCTCCTGTCCCAGCGGTGTCTCTGGGCCTGGAGATACCTGCGGGGCTTGTTGGCAGGACTCAGCGACTCCCCGCTGACGGCCAGCAGCCGCCACTCCTCGGCCTGCGGGCAGCTGGGGCGTCCCCACGACATGGCCTCCGCCCGAGCCCTGAGAGCGAGATGGGAGCGAGAAAGAGACAGCGTCAGATCTGAGCCTGTGGTCCTCAGAGCCGGTCTCGAGGTCCCCAGCCAGCCCTTGGCCTCGCTGCCCCGGCCACGCAGACCGGCCCGGCGCGTCGGGACCCACGTTAGGCGTAGAAGCAGGCGCCGCTCCAGAAAGGGCACAGCCTCGCCTGGAGAGCTCCCCGGGAGCCCGGGACCCCGCCAGCCCACGAAGGGCTCCGAGCCCTGGGCCTCTCCCCTGGGCCTGCCCCCACTCTGGGCTGGTAATTAGGGAGTGGGGTGTGTCCATACACCCCGCCTTGCGTTTGGCTCCCCCAGACTTAGCCGCTTCTGGCAGACCTACTCGTGGGTGCCTTCTCCAGACCTCTGGGGGCTCTGGTCGCACTTGGATCGGATTGATAGCTGGCTCGGGGATTTCCTTGCATTTGTGTCAAGGGTGTTGACTCAAACAGGCCCCGGCCCCGCCCTGGACTTGGCACTTCCTTCCCTGCCACCGGGTCCTGCCGTCCCACTGTCAGAGGGGGACCCAGAGCCCTCCTGTCCTGGGGGGTCCCTGACGCTGTCTTGGGGGCAGCGTCGGGTCTTGGTAAAATGCCACGTGCCAGGCGCTAACACAGCGGCCCTCCTCCCCTGGGGCTTGGCTGTAGTCACGGCTCTGGGTGGAGCTTGAAGGCGGCTTCTGAGCCCTGCTCTGCCCTGACTGTAAGTCTCAGACCTCAGTTTCCTCACGAATCCTCATTCTGGAGGATTTACGGGGGGCCGTCTTTAGGATTTACGGAGACAGCATTCACGGGGATGCGTCACACCCACTCGGGGTCTGCACAGTGTGGTGTTAGCCTCTGAATCTGGGGCTGGGCGTTCTGGCAGCCTGGCCTGGGCTGTCCAGGGCCAGCAAGAGGAGTCTCTGAGGGGACGGCCAGCTGGGGCCTGGAACCCTCTCGTCCCCACTCGGTGGGGCCAGACAGGATCACTGTCCAGCTGCGCCCCCAGCCAGGGCTTCTCCGTGGGCTCGTCACTGCTCGTCGACCTGGGTGCCCCCCATCCTCGCCCTGGCCCCCAGCCCCGCCCCTGCAGCACGGCCTCTGAGAGCAAGGCTGGAACTCGATGCCAGACCAAGGCAGGAGCTGCCAGGCCTCCGAAGGCTCCAATCTCACCGCAGGGGAGGGGACACAAACGCCACCCCTCCATGGGAGGAGTGTTCTAGAATTTGCCTCTGGGTGTTAAAACCACCTCTGTAAGTGTAAAATGCATTTAGCAGACCACCACCTGGAGGTTTGCATCAGAAAGTGCTGGCAGCGGCTCCCTCCTCTGGGGCCTTTGCTGTTGTCGTTAGTTTTAGTATCTCTCGGGACTGATCTAGAGCCAGAGGCACTCAGTGCTGAGCATCTGTGCGGCTCAGAGAGGTCCCCTGCCCTGTCTTAACAAAGGGGCCCGGAGATGCTCTTTAGTCAGGAGTGCCAGAGGCATTCTCTTTATCTTCTTCAAAATTGGACCAACTTACATTTTTCTCTTAAACCCATCTAGATGTTTCTCCAGGGCATTCTGGAAGATGAGTTTCCTGAGTCCTCACGCTCTTTCTCAGGAGTCCCATGTGTGAATCACACCACACCCTGTTTCCCAAGCACCCTGTCTGTCCCCTGCATCTAATTTTCTTCCAATAAGTATTCACAATTGATATTTTCCATAAACAGGGGCGGGGAGCATCTCCTTTAAGAGACAAGGAAGCGGAATCGGGATACCCAGGCTGCCATCCTGGTGCTGGACCCGGAGCCCAGGAAGCAGGGGTGGCAGTGGGTGAAGCCCCCCCCCCCGCGGGTCCTACTGGGCCCCGAGTAACCCCCTTCTACTGCCCAAGGTCGCCCCGTGTACTTGGACCCCTTTTAAAACCAGGGGACAGACTCTGGAATGACTAGGAAATCCACCCAAATCTGCACCTAACTCCACAGCTCCCCACCCCCCATTTCCCTGGGGGAGTCCCACCGCAATCACTGGTGCATTAGGGTGGACACTGAGTGGGCATTGCAAACAGGGGAACCCTTTTTTCTTCTCTGCTGTGCTTCCTCCCCTGCCCCAGAACTCCAGAAGCTTCAATTAAGGCAGATGTTTGGTCTATGCTTGGGGAATTGGCAAGAGAAAGAAAGAAGCTCCAGATTCTAATTAACTTCATTTTTTAACTACAGATGAGGCACTTTTTCAGTTAACTGGGGGCAAGTGTCTGAAGGATTATAGTGGAGATGGCAGGAGAGCAGGGGCCAGACACCCATGGAATTAGACTGTGCCTTGATCAGGGGGTCTGAGAGAGGGAAGATTATGCCACTAACTGTGGAAATTCTCTCTCTTTGAGGAGGGGTCTTTTCTAGAGTTCTCCTGGTTTTATATTTGAATTTAAACATTTAACTTTTCCCCGTGTTTGTTGCATCTTATTTTGTTCTCTGACCATTGTCAGAGAAGGATTGGTCTTGTCCCCACTCACCCTTTTATCTGATCACATCTAAAATGCTGAGCTCTAGATTTGAATGGGAAGAGCCAAGCAGAATTTCTGGAAGGTTGGTGGCTGGGGTATGGGTGGGCAGCTGGAAGATACTCACTTCAGATCTCAGCGATGTGTTACTGTCAGGCAGGGAGAGGTGTTGGCTGAGGGTGCTAACACATGTCCCTCTTACAGGGCTTGTTCAACATGGCCAGGACTTAAAGGGGGTGGGGATGGGGGAGAGCCGGATGGTTTGCTGCCCCAAACTTGGCAATTTATCAACAGGATCCGCTCCTTTGGGCAGTAACAAGTAGAGAGATAGGAATGTAATTTCTCTACTCTGATTTTCTAACCGTGGTGCAACGAATTTGTTGACCCACCAAAGGAACTCCCTCTACTCTCCCCTGTATTCAGGACTTAATATACCTGAGCCCTGAAGGGAGGACTCATGCATTGCTTCGTCCTCCCTCCTTGCCACTAAGCAGTTGTGGGATGTTGAGCAAATGTGTCTGTTTCCCATCTGTGAGAGCAAACTTTTTTTTTAAGATTTATTTTTATTTATTTCTGCATGTAAGAACTGGGGTATAAGCCAGAGGTGTGGGGGTGAGAGGATTCACCAGAGACAGAGTGGGGAGCAGAACAGGCAGATCAACCGAAACACACTGATGAAGGGAGCAGTGGGGAGACAGGAGAGGTCTGCTGTGCCATGGAGGAAGCTCCCTGGCCGGGGATCGAACTCGTGCTGCAGTGCCTGGTGATAGCTTGATAGTTCTGAGACTTAATCCCTGTGCCACCAGGGAGGCCCGAGCCTTTATTATACATATTAGGCGCCGTCATAGAGACTGGCCGTGGAGCGGTATGAATTAATTCCCTTCCTTCTTTCCCAAAGCAATGCGTATGCCATGTATCACGCCTGCGTGTCCCCGAGCAGTTTCAATACGTCTCTGGAACCAGACAGGACAACATTTGGTGGCTTGTGTCATTTCAAAGAATCTTGGATTTTTCTCTTGGCTCTAGAGGAACCGGTGTCCAATATTCTCAGTCTGAATCTGAAACCTGATCACTATTTTCCACTGCTGGTGAGACCTTGTGGTTGAGCTAGTCTTCCACTCAGGCCTGTGCGGGAGAGAGGGGAGTCTGCGTGACGGCCCCCGAGGAGCAGAGCACCCACTGGGGATGAGGGGCGTGCAAACACCCAAACTTGCCCGTCCCTTGGAAAAGCTCTCTGGTGGTGTGGCCCTGTGAGGTCATTACCTTTCCACATGGGGCTTGCTAGAAACACCGTCCTACCCAATCAGGATGGCTGCCAGAGAACCACCACCCTCTGCCCATCCAAAGTCCGCTAGAGGCTCAGTTCTCGCCCAGGGAAACTCCATCCTGTAGTAGATCAAGCTGGCCCTGCAAGGGGCTTCTCCGGCCTCCACCCCACTTGGGCCTGGGGTTCCACACTGGTTGTGTTGTCTTAAGCTGCTCTGTTCCCGAGCTCTCACTGCAGGCTGGGGTGGGACGAGTGAAGGGAGGGAGGTGGAGGTGGCGAGAGGGCCGAGCCCTGGCCCTTGTTTTCTCTGCTCCTTGAGATAGCAATGACCAGAAATCTCAACAGGGTTGCTGAGTATTGGAGGGGGTGAGTGGGGAGTGGTGGAGTGGGGTGGGGTTGATGGACAGAGTCCCTGGCTCTGACCCTATCAACCCAGGCTTTTTCAGGATTGCTGGGGTCTTCTCCCTATTACCTTGCCCACTCCCAGGTGATGCTGGGGCTGGGGGCTGCTCCTGGGGGCTCCAGTGGGCAGGCCCCTGCCTTATGCCCTCACCTGGAACACTCGGTGGAGGCTGTGCCCGGGTGAGAAATTTGGGCCACCAAAGAGGGTTCCACTTTCGTCCACCCTGTTCCTGCCCCTCTGAACCTCTGGTCCTCACTCCCTTCCTCCGCTGCGCTACTCTGTGCCAAAAGTTTAACTAGGACTGTGGACACGAAAGAACATTCTGCCGGCACGAGGGACTCAGCCGAGCCAGCAGTGTGTGCAGTCGCTGCCACACCAAAGCGGTCCCAGAGCTCTGCTGCGTGGGCTGCGAGATTGTGTAGGAGGTGTGTGAGAGGTCAAGTTCCTTGCCCTCGAGCTTCTTCGGTTTTCTCATTTGCACCCCGAGGGAGAACAATACCGGCCTTCCAGGGTGAAGCCTGGGTAGAACTGAGCGCCCGGGTGAAGCGCGCGAGAGGGCGTTAGTGCGGTTTCGCAGGAAGTGTCCGCACGCACGGTTCGGGCAATGCACAGAGGCACGGGAAAGCCCCATTTATTCCCTCAATCCGACGCGTGAGGGGAACTCCGATGGGAAGGAAGGCCCGGGGCCGGGGGAATAGCCCGCGCTCTGGATTTGAACCCAGACTCCAGTTACCGGGCGACCCTCGCCCAGACCCCTCAGTCCAATGCCCCGCCCTTCCTGGTGATTCGAGGGGAGCCCGGGAGCGAAAGGTGGTTTGACGGACTAGCAGTCCGCTCTCATTTTGCAAATGGCACTTTCCATCCTTCGGGTGCCTGGTGGGAGGGTGGCCAGTGCCAGCGCGCACTCCCGGTCGGGATCCCGCGGCAGCCCGGGCGGGGAGCGCGAACCCCGCTCGCATGGCTGGAGCAGCAGGAGTCGGGCACTATTTGCAGCCCGCGCATCCTCCGCGCCTCGCGGCCACTAGCGCACCAGCACTTCATTTGGACTGGGGTGTGAGAATTTGCCGATGGTGCCCGCCGGCGGCCGACTCAGCCCCGCCCCAGTCGGGGACGCCCCGCCCCCGACCCCGCCCCTCCGGCCTGTCGTCCGGCCCCGCCCCGGGCCGCGCCCCTCCACCGATGCCCGCTCGCAGGCACCGCGCAGCGGGCCTGCCCTCAGGCCCCCGCGGGCTCCGTGCTGCCGCCGGAGGCTCAGCCCTCCCTCCTCTCCGGGGACCGCCCGCCGCGTCCCCTGGGCAACCGTCTCCTGGGAGACCGGGCCCCGCCCCCGGCACCGACACCGGTAAGAGCCCACCTGTGCGGGCGTCTGCGGGGTCCCAGTGCCCCCCTCTGGCACCCGGCTTTGTCCGCCTGGGGCGATCGAGGGTCGGGGACAGAGGGGCTGGGTGAGGCGGGCGCACCGGACCCCGCAGCTGGGGAGGCCGAGACAGGGGGTCGCGCTCGCCCCGCGCCTCCCCGCTGTGGGCCAGTTCACGTCCTCCAGCCCTGATAGGATTGCATCCCTTTTGTGCCTGCGGGGGACCAGGAATGTGGGGTGTCCCGTTGCCGCCCTTGATGGGCGAACTGGGCCCTCGGCGGGCTCTGGATGAGGACGCCTGTTCAGGACAAGCTGTTTACTTGTCAGCGGCAGAGCAGTCGCCACCGTGCGAGTCCTCCCCTCCCCCTGCCCCCGATTCAGGACCGAGCATCCTGAGTCTGGCCATCCCCAGCTCTGCCTCCCAAGCCTTGCCCTTGAACCCAGAGGGCTGGAGGGCGGTAGACCCAGGTCCCCAGGTCTGGCCAGCGCGAGGGCCAGAGCAGGAGACAGACCTTCCTCCCGGGGTGGCGCCCCCTCCCCGGCCGCCTCTTGTGAATTCTGTCCTGGCTCTGTTTTCCTGACCTGAATTCCTGAGGACTGATTCTTTCCTTGCCTTCTCTAACTCTCTTCCCCTGGCTGCATCACGCCTTGTGCTTTGTCTCCCCTCCTTTTGAAAGTCTTTTCTCCGCTGTCTGGTGTCACTTCCCTATGCCTGAGCTGCTTGTCTTGTCACTCCACAGGCCAGAGGGGAAGTTGCTTCTTTCACTGGCGCCCACCTCCCAGTTCTCTAGTCGAGGTGCCCTGGGAAGACCTCGCCACCCTCCTTTGGTTGCGGGTGAAGAGGTCACCCAAACACGCCTTCCTGGGCTCTGGCAGCCAGGTCCTTGGGGGTGTCCTTCCAGAGTTCCAGCTGTCAGTGGGGAGAATTCCAGGAGGTCCTTGGAAAGCGTGTTGGAATAGACACCATTTACAGTGACTTTCTAGGCTTGGGCTTTTTGTCTCGGTGAAGTCAAGGATTTAGGTTTCCTGCTCATGGGGAGCCCTCCCCAAACTGGTGGGTGCTTTGTGGGTTCCAGGCGGGACCCCCTGCCTTGGAGGTAGCTGTGCCAGGGGCCCAGGGTGGGGCAAGGGGCGGAACCTACCACTGGAGCCCCGCTGGCTTTCAGGTGTCTTCTCTCTGGGGTCAGCTCCTTTCCAGAAGCTGCCCCCAGGGGAGGAAGAAGGACCACAGAGGCAGTGAGTTGGCCCTCCTCTGCTTTTTCATCTCCAGTCAGGAGGGGTGACTTGTCCCTGAGGAAGGACTGGCTGTTGAAGGGGAGGTTCGCCAACCTCCTTTTGTAGCCACTGAACGGAGCTGGGACCAGGCTAGCTAGGCTCAGATCACGCCTTTGCTTTCAGTAGCCCAGCGAAACCAGCAAATAACTCTAAAAACGATCTGAGTCACCTGTATGTGGACACATTCCTGCCTTGGACCCTGGAATGTGCCTGGGGTTTGCTTCAGTGCCACCAAAGGGAGCTGG
Organism: Scalopus aquaticus; assembly: GCA_004024925.1. NCBI lineage: Eukaryota > Metazoa > Chordata > Mammalia > Eulipotyphla > Talpidae > Scalopus > Scalopus aquaticus. The sequence continues at coordinate 16,380 of PVIJ01010843.1, read as the reverse complement.
GCATGGCGCTGAGGCAGACAGCGGGAAAGACCCCCTCAAGCAGGACGTAAAGAGGCCACGTGGTGGCTTTTGAGTAAAGTCCGCTTGGAGAAAGCTCAGGTTTCCAAGACTCTCTTTTTACATTTTTTTTTTTTCAGATGGATAAGGGGCTCGGAGTCAGCCAAAGGCGGAGGAATGATTCTCATCGATTCTGAAGCATCTAATCTGTCAGGAAGAGAGGCTTCTGCTGCGGTCTTTCTTATTCCACCCCAGAGAGGTAGGTTGGGGGGGAAGGAGACCAGCGTGGGGAAGGAAGAGGCGCTGTTGTGTACAGGGGTTAAGAATGTGAAAAAAACCCGCGCTCCCTGACTATCGAGCCACAGGAGACCCTCTCCGTAGCACTGAAGTCTTCGAAAGGAAGCAAACAACCCAAATCTGTGGGAGGCGCCAAGGAGGGGGAAGTGAACTAGGCCTCGGTCAGCTTCCCAAGAGAGGATGCTGCTGCCTGGGAAAGCCGGAACGGCGCTGCTCTGTGCTGCTCAGTGCTGCCAGGAGCCCGTTATTAAGCTGCAGTGTTTGGTGGGGTGGGCTGGCCTGTATGGGGGAGAGATGTTAAAATATTCTTCAGAGGAAGTGGACTGAGTGTTTGCGAGATGCTCTTATTTCTCATGGAGTCCTTAGGTGGAGACGCTGTTTCTCCTGAAAGTTACCAGTCACTGTCAGTAATAGGATCTCCTTCAACCTCTGGGGTGTTAGCTTGGAGGATGAATGCTGTTTTTTAATTACGCAAATGAAGACAGAGGTCACCAATGGACATGGGCTGGGCATTGGCTAAACACCCCCTCTGGAGTCCAGAGGCAGCTGGGTGTGGCTAGCGAGCCCCCAAACCGCTGAGCCTGCAGCCCCCTTTGCACACTCTGTGGGTATACCTGGATTCTGGGGGTGCACGGTGCGATTCTCACTGTCCCAGTACTGGAGCAGCTACATCATTTCGGGGTGGGATGGGGCGTGAGCTCATAAGGCGGTGTCACCCTGGGGGGGGGCGCCCCACCTCATTTTCTCTAGATCTTTGTTGCCACTTTCCAAAGTTCATTGTTAGAGTGGGTCTCTCTTAAAAGATCAAAATATTAAATTTAACCTGTAAGTCAGATAAAAACAGAGAACCACTGTGGTAGAGGTAGAGACAGGCCCAGGATTCCTTGCACTCAGCACCCTGTCCCTCTCCTGCTACCCTTGGAAGGGGGAGCCCTGAGCACCTTGGAACAAGGTGAAAACCTTGGAGATTGTTGACCTTGGAGGTGGGGGGGAGCTGGTTTCTTCTGCATAACTGCTTCTTGTTTCAGAAGAGAACTTCCAATAAAAATTAATCCTTATGCTTTTGAGTTATCTAGAATGCCCATTTTTTGGCAAAAATTTGCAAAATACAAAAAAAAATTGCAAGAATAACTCTTTTATAATCACCCCGCAGTCCCAGAGAGTCTTCCGTGTGTCCCCAGCCGAGGGCGGGGGGGGGGCACTTTTGAGATTTGATTTCTTGTTATTGTTAAAGATTACTGCATTCTTCCACATAAACATAACCAATTGAATACATAGGTTTATCTCTGTGCTGTTTCAAAATGATCCTTAAGGAAGTAAGTAGAGGGCAGGAATGCGAGCAAAAACGGTGATGAGACGCCATGCAAAGATTGCTGAATGCCCCGGGGTGTGGGGGAGCAGGCTGATGTGTCCTCAGGACCCACCACAGGCTTGAAAATTGGGGCTCCAGTGTATCCCTGAAGATGGGGGGCAGGGCGGGCTGGAAAGAGCAAGAGGGGTTGAAAGCATGTGTTAGATCCATGGATCTGTCTCAGCCCATGTGGCCATGTGGCTCTGTCCTCTACCTCAGCAGAGAGTGGCTGGCTTCCTGGAGGCAGCATTCACCCAGAGGAGCTCAGGTAGGGTGGTGAGAGGGCAGGAGGAGGTAAGTAGGGCAGCTGAGAGCAAGGGGAGGACATCTGTCAGTAGCTTCTTTTAAAAGGAATACAAAAGGTAGAGAGGGTGATACTTTTGAAAATTTGTACATCTTTAAAAATCTTTCTTAAACCAAGAAAGAACAACAAATGGTACGAAGTACAATTTCGCTTATTCTCCTTTGGCTCAGCTGTCTAATGACTTCCTGTATTTCAACTATTACTTTCAGTCTTGGGAGTGGGTAGAAAAAACAAACACCCACTCCACCATGGGAACTGAAAAGTACTCACTTCCAAGCTTCTCTTACAGTTAGGGCCATGGACTGAGCTCCATTGATGAGATGCAATGATGTCATATTTTGACAGAGATGAGGAATGAAGTATGGGCTCCATCCATATCAACAATAGTGAAGGGCTGAAAAATCGAGTTCTTGGCACAGAAATGGCAGGAATACAAACTGGCACCAGTACTCAACAATATAGCAGCTTTGCCATCAGATGTGATTTTGTATTGTGGACTCCACATAGCATACTACAATTATATTTCTTTTCTTGCTCAGCTTTCTGTTTTTCCTGAAGTTGATAGTTGCCTCATTTTTTTCATATAAAACCTTAATGATTTACCAATGCCTCATCTTTTTGTTTGCTTTATTTTCAATGTATAGTGATTAAATTTTTCTCCAATTCTTCAATAGAGCTATGAAAGTCCTCACAGTGCAACAAATATATCAGCTAATCTATCAGCTTCTTTCCTGATTGATCAGTGAGAGTCTGCTTCTTTCCTTGCAACCAGGAATCCTGACTGAGGTAGAGAATGATAGAGAGAATTCCTGTAATGATGGTGAAGAAAAGACCCAATACTATTCCTGGGCAGTTAGTCTAGAGAGGAACCAGCCCATTTTGGAGCAACATAGCCAATGGCCCCAGGAGGAATAGTGCCAAGAGAGAAAAATAAAAGGAGCTGATGGGTTATCTGACATCTTTGATGTATTGTAAGTTTTACTGCAGTGTGGGGAAGAGTTATGTAGTTGTATATAGAAAAGAAAATTAAAATAAGGCAACTTATTTTAGGAACTATAATCAACTATAGGAATAACAAAAAGTTGAACAAGAGAGGAAATAAAATCAGAGTACACCACATGGCTGAACTTTGAACAATACTTATGTAGTCGTGATGATGTAAGCACTAAAGATTGATTAGCAAAAAAGTGATCAGGTAGCTGTATTCAGAAGGTGGAAGACAGGCTACGTGTGTGTTTTTGTGTAGGAAAGCAGCAACTCACCTACGGGAAGAAGTTAAAAGTTGACAAGAAATATAAGTGTAATCCTGTTATTTAGAAATGTAGATATTAAAAACTCCCTAAATCAGGGACCCCCTGGTGGCGCAGTGGTTAAGCGCTGTGCTGTGGAGCTGTCGGCAGCAGCGACGCGAGTTCGACCCCCGGCCGGGGAGATTCCCACCTGGCGCAGCAGACCTCTCCTGCCTCACCCGCTGCTCCCCTCAGCAGTGTATTTCCGTTAATTTGCCTGTTCTGCTCCCCACTCTGTCGCTGGTGACCCCTCTCGCCACCCCACGCCTCTGGCCTATACCCCAGCTTGTATGCATAAATAAATAAATCTTAAAAAAAAACAACTCCCTAAATCAATTGAAACTGATTGGTGGTATGTTTGGTTATGGAGGTCAGGAACAGCTCAATTTTTTTTTTTCCCTGCAGCATTTTAGTTTTAAGTACTATTTTAAAATCAGGTGTTGATTTTAAATTTTCATAAGAATTAAACTGTAAAAGGCTATTATGATGGATGCCATCATCCACTCATAACATTGCAATTTTCATTTTTCTCATGCTTGTCACCATAAGGGTGTGCATTTTGGTTTCATTTAATGTGAGGACAGTTGCAGGGCTTGGTGCACATAGGTGGCATTTTACAGACAGTATTCACTCCCAGTGTGTATGTGCATTTACTGTCACTTATTATTTTCAATTTATCTTTTTCACCCACAAAACCACAATGAATACCTTTGTGCATGTAGCTTTTAAAAAAAATCTGCCTTCCTCCCTTAGGAGAATCCCTAAATTTACAAAATGAGCAGATTTGAGTCCATGGATCTTTCTCCCCCCTTTTTTATTTAAAATCATTGATTTTGTTATTTTAATTTTGGGGTTCCATTTTTAACTCCTCCACATGTGCACTTATTCCACTCACCTGCCACTGAACCACTGTGTCAATACCCTATCTTCTTCTCTCCCCCATCCTCTTCTCCCTCCTGCCTATTCCTGCTGGTAACTGCTAAATTTTTTCACTGAGGCCAAGATTTGTTTTTCCTGTGTTTTGCCAATGTATGTTTTTTGGTTATTTATATTTCACAGATGAATGAAACCATCTGATATCGGTCTTTCACTTCCTGAGTTACTTCACGTAACAAAATCACTTTGAGGTCTATCCATTTTGTCACAAAGAACACTATTTTATCCTTTTTAACAGTTGTGTAGTATTCCATTGAGTATATACAACAATTTCTTTTCCAGTCATCTGTTGATGGGCACTTAGGTTGGTTCCGTGATTGTGACTTGGCAATAGTGGACAGTACTGCTATGAACAAAGGAGTACATAAGTCTTTCAGTATTAGAGTTCTCATGTTTTCTGGATAAATACCTAGCAGAGATATTGCTGGATCATCTGAAGTTTCCACTTTTATTTTCTTAAGAAATCTCCATACCGGTTTCCATAGAGACTCGCCAGCTTGCATTCCCACCAGCCGTGAGTGACAGTACCTTTTTATCCACATCCTCACCAGCATTTGTTGTTTCCATTCTTTTCCACTCATTTGATGTGTAGTGTTGCTGTGTTCCCCTGGGGTGCCATGAACTGAACCTCACAGAAGGTAGTTGGGATCAAACTCGTTGGGTAGTTGGCTCATTTTTCCCCCCCGATGGCAGCAGGAATCAGTCCTTGCTTTAGAATAGAATTTCCAGAGGCCTCTGCCTCTCGCTCTTTGATGTCAGTCTCGGTTTTCCCCCATTGAGGATTTTTTTCCTTTTTCAATAGTTAAATAAAAATGACTGTCCTATTAAATAATGTAAGCTCAAGGGAGACGTATTTAAAATGGGAGCGAGTAGGAAAGAGAGAGAGAGAAGCAGGGAGGAGATGGAAGTCAGACAAGCACAGGTCTTGTCCTCAGCAGCCCCCGACGTGGATGTGGGGACACCTGTGCGGACCTTCATCATTTCACCCCTTCCTGTCCTTCACCCTCCAACACCTTTTCCGCTGTGGCAGGAACTTGGGGTGTCAAACAGCCCTCCAAAGAATCCCCTCCTCCTCAGACCTGGGCCTGTCTTCGGGATGGCCCGCTGGCCTCGCTGCTGGGGATTTCCCTCCAGCCCCCTTTTTGATTACATGACACCCCATCCTATCTCTCTGTCTCTCTATCTAGCTATCTATTTTTGTGTAGAAGAACTAGGGTGCAGGCCAGAGGAGCAGGGGGTGAGAGGGTTCACCAGAGACCAGGTGGGGAGCAGAACAGGCGGATCTACTGAAATCCACTGCTGAGGGGAGCAGCGGGCGAGGCAGGAGAGGTCTGCTGCCCCTGTGGGAAGCTCTCTGATTGAACTCGGGCCTTCACGGTGGTGGTGCTGAGACTTAACCCCTAGGCCACATGGAGGCCCGGCGGAGACGCTGTCTGCCCACAGACTTCAGCGCCCACTGGGGGTGAAGGATGCTGACAGACGTAGCCTCTCTGGGAGACGCGCTCAGGTGGTTCCGTGAAGGCTTTGTGCTTTGGGAGAAGGACACGTCTACTCTGAAACTGCACCTGCTGGTGCCTGGACCAGCCCTCTCCTGCTCTGCAGCTTCAGTTCTTTGTCTAGAAGAGTCTTAAGCACAGGTCTAGGCTGTTGGAAAGCCCGTTCTTCAGTGCGCAGAGAGCAGAGGATTGGGGTTTTGGTGGCACTAGTCTACCCCAGCTCACACCGGGGACCCTGTCCTAACTGCTGTCCTTCCAGTGTTGCCTTCCCCACTTTCCTCACACTGCCCAGGTGACCGTCTCTGTAAGGGAGAAAGCCAGGCCACCTCTGGCCCTGGCTCCCCAGTGCAAGAATGACAGCCATGGACCCCTCACTGTGTCTCCCGTCCGCTCCCTTCTGGCCCTTGACTCCAGCTACCTGGTCTGCCTCGGGGCCTTTGCCCTTCCCATCCCAGCTACCTGAAACCCTGCTTGTACATCTTTGCTGGCTCCTTCTCGTCCTCTGGGCTTCAACTTAAATAAGCTCCTACCTGAGGACCCTGCCCTGCCAAGAAGACCCTCCTGATAAGCCCCTTTCATCCCATTCTAATTCTTTTTGTTTTTAAAGATTTATTTATTTATGCATACAAGCTGGGGTCCAGGCCAGAGGCGTGGGGCGGTGAGAGGGTTCCCAAGAGACAGAGTGGGGAGCAGAACAGGCAGATCAGAAATACACTGCTGAAGGGAGCAGCGGGCGAGGCAGGCGAGGTCTGCTGCGCCATGTGGGATTCTCCCCGGCCGGGCGTCGAACTCGCGTCGCCGTTGCCAACAGCTCCACAGCGCAGCGCTTAACTGCTGTGCCACCAGGGAAGCCCCCCCCCATTCTAATTCTTACTCTCTGAAAGCATCATGTTTCCTTTTCACTCTTTTTAGTCTTCTCCTGTTTGCTCCTGACAGTGCCTCTCCCCAGCCCCCTCGTGCGCGTGGAAGATGCTCGCGAACATACCTGCCGTGGAGTCCCTGAGCGAGCTGGCAGGAGCCCACACCCTCTGCGCCGAGAGCGTTTCCGGAGGATGTGATTGAAGGATCTCTGGGCTTCTGGCCACCAGAGCAGATGGTGGTTTCTGGAAAGCTCTTTTAGGGCAAGTGTCCAGGAACTCCACGGGCTTGGGGCCTCCGGGTCAAGCACCCTTGACCCTGCCTCTGAAGTATCCTCGTGAACTGCCACCGTGGTTGGGCAACAGGGAAGTGTCGCTTCCCCTCCGTGGGAGGGGGATGGGAAGTGGACCACGTGACTGCAAGCGCCGTGAGCCTGGGGGGTGGGGAGCAGCCCCCGCAGACCCCGCTAGGGAAGCTGCCCCCTGGCCCTGCCTCCGTCCGTGCTGCTGGTCTCGCATCGTCCCGCCCGGGGTGATGACAGGTACTTGGACGATGAGGGTAACCACTTTCCAGAAGTTTCTGTGACCACGGCTCCTCTCTTGACCTATTGGGGCTGTCATTTTCAGCTCTGAAATTCAGGGTGGGACAGAGCTTTGTCCTCGGTTCGGGACAGGAGCGTCTGTGCCTGTTCCCAGAGGGGTAGGGATGGTCCCCGACTCTTGCTGCAGAGGACACCTGCGGGGACACTGTGGGCACGCCTGGGCGCCCTGAGGAGAGGATGTTTACCTCCACCCCCGCCTGCTGCCTGTCCTCCAGTGCCCTGCTGAGTGACTCACGTGTCCCCGGGGAAGCCGCTTCCCAGAGAGTGTGACTATGGCACCGAAAAGGACATCTCTTTGCTGACAAAGTCTGGGCAGCGGCTCCCGGTGAGAGCAGGGCAGCAGCCACATTTCCAATAGCCCCTGGCAAGATGTGGGAGACAGACGCCTGGCCAGAGCCTCGAGAGGGTGGCGCTTCAAAGGGGCCAGGGACCACCCAGTCCCGAGCTGGGGATGCCACTGGCCGAAGCTCTGCCAGCGCCGGGGGGCAGGGGAGGCTGTTTACTGGAGGGGCTGAGGCTTCATCCCCAGGCTGGAAGAAGCGTCTGTGAGTCTGGGGTGCTCTGCCCCCGCATGCCCTCCTTTCTTAGAAAGAAGTGAGGGTCCCCTGGAGCACTCCCTGCGGCTGGCTGGCCAGTGGTGCGTAAGCACGTCCCTGGGGATCTTTGGGGAAACTCTCCTGCTGGCTGTTCAGACCCCCTGGAGAGCCGCAGCTGGAGAAACTGTTCTTCAGCCTGGGCCAGAGAAAGTGCATCAAATTGCAGGCATGGGAGACTATGGCCGATGGCCCGGCCGCCTGCCACATCTCTCCTTGCTGTGGGTCCTTGCTGTGGGTCGCTCGAGGTCGGAAGGAATGGAGTTCCTTTTTTTTTGGTTTTATGCGCATATAAGCTGGGGTGCAGGCCGGAAGTCTGGGGTCAGAGGATTCCCCAGAGACAGAGTGGGGAGTAGAGCAGGTGGGTCCACTGAAGCTCCCTGGCCAGGTCGGACAGCTTCATAGGCTGAGACTTAACCCTTGTGCCACCAGGGAGGCCCCCATCAGCATTTATTCTCGATGTGATCGGAATCCTGAGACCAGGTTTGGTGCCTTCTCTCGCTCAGGCTCACGTCTGCCAGACGCATTTGCAGTCCTACGCCTGGGTGGTGGTTGTCTTGCTCTCGCTAATGCCCGCCAGGAAAGGAGGCAGCATTCTAGAACCTCCCCTGCAGCTGCTGGTGCCCGTGGGAGCCCCCCTCCCGCAGTCTGTCGGGCTCCAGCCCTGGAGCGCACCTTTGGCTGCGCGCAGAGCGTGGGTCCTGGATTCATGGCTTCGGGCAATGTCGTTTCTCTGTAATGATGAGAAAAAAATCCCCCCGAAGCTGGGCGCAGTGACTGTGGCCTGGGACCTGCTTTCGTTCTGTGTTGTCTCTTGGGATGTGGCTGTTTCCAAGAACCTGGCACTGCCACCCAGCGAAGAACCCTGGATGCACTTCCTCTGGGTGCCCGCCGCGGGGGTGGGGTGCTGGGTGCTCCGTGCGTGAATGTTCAGCTTTTGCTGATACTGACAGTTTTCCGAGGTCGTTGTACCAATTTGCATTTTTGGAAAGGGCCTGAGTGCTAGGATTAGCGCCTGAGTGTCCCACACCCTGGAGAGAGACGCGCCAGGGCTGCACAGAGAGTTGGAGCTGGTGGGCAGCTGCATCCTGGGTCCTGGGCCCACAAAGAAGAGGAAGGCCCCCCTTTCTCCTGTCCCGTCCTCTAGGCCTGCAGGCCAGAGGTCTGCGTGTAGGTGAAGGCTTGTTTCCATAACGCTTAGAGACAGGCCAGCCAGGGGAGCGTCTGTCCGGGACCCCCTTACCTCGGGCCAGAGTCCGGAATGCCCATGGCTCACCTCAGCCTCAGGCCAAGGGTGCCCCTGGCTCCCTAAATTCAGCCAACCATGGTCCGTGGATTCTCCAGGATTCCTGACTGCCTACAGCATTTTGAAATAGAAAGGAAGCCTAGCCATTCTCAGAAAGAGGAACCCCAAGTAGGATGTGGTTTTCTAACCAGGGGAAGCAGATCCCAGGCGTGGTGATGTGCAGCGTGGGGCTGGGCACAGCAGCTTCTGCATCCAGCCCAGGGCACCCCGGGGGTGGGGGCAGCCAGGCCTGGGCTCAGCTGGGGAACCACTGAGGGTAAGCATGGCTCCCTGAAACTCAACATGTCCTTCCAACACTTTCAAAGTCATTTAAATCTGCAAGGATGTGACCTTAGGCTAGGGGGTCTTTTTCTAAGAATGAAAACAAAACATCAAAGAAAAGATAGATCCGTTTTTAAAAAGATTTATTTATGCATACAAGAGCTGGGGTGCAGGCCAGAGGTGTGGGGTGGTAAGAGGAGTCACCAGAGACAGAGTGGGGAGCAGAACAGGCGGATCCACTGAAATCCACTGCTGAGAGGAGCAGCGGGGAGACAGGAGAGGTCTGCTGCGCCGTGTGGGTCAGCTCCTTGGCTGGGGATCGAACTCGTGCTGCAGTGGCTGCGGACAGCTTCACAGTGCTGAGACTGAACCCCTTGAGCCACCAGGGAGACCCCAGGATGAATCCATCTGACGAGACTGAAAAATGGCTGTGAGTCAAAAGGACACCACTGAGCAGAGAGGCAGCTGGTTCCCAAGGTGTGACGGGATCCCAGATGTTTCCAACTTAGGTAATCAACAAAGGCATTGGACCAGAGTAAACAGAGAAACCAACAGACCAATAAGAAAAAAAACCACGGACCAATTAGAAAAATCCCACAGACACCTGGGCAAAGGGTCCTAGCAGGCTATTGGCAGAAGAGAGATATTCTGGGTCATCTGGGAAATGCAAATGCTCCATCAGACTGGCAGTGAGGAGCTGCCGACCCTGCCAAGTGCTGGCAAAGGGAGAGAGCAGTGGACAGTGGCGGGGTCACTGGGGACGCCTCGCCATTTAGTAAGTAGACGGAGCAGTCACACCTGCTCGGTGTGTTCAAGGCCTGCCCGCCCGGGTGGCAGCCTCCCGCCACTTCACTCGTGAGCTTTTGAGATGCACAGAGTGTGGTTGAGGAATGGAATTATTTTTAACATTTTATTTAACTTTAATTCATCGGAATTTAAGAATTGATTCATTTGTTGAAAACCTTTTTATTAGGAACATGGGGAGGCTGATGTTCACCCAAATCTACGTAGGAATGAAAACCTAGTGTTGGGGCCTCCCTGGTGGCACAAAGGGTTAAGTCTCAGCACTGTGAAGCTTTCCGCAGCCACTGCAGCACGAGTTCGACCCCGGCCAGGGAGCTTCCCACGTGGTGCAGCAGACCTCTCCTGTCTCCCCGCTGCTCCCCTCAGCAGAGTACTTCAGTGGATCTGCCTGTTCTGCGCCCAGCTCTCTCTCTGGTGAATCCTCTCACCACCCCACCCCTCATCTCTAGCCTATACCCCAGTTCTTGTATGCATAAATAAATAAAATTAAAAAAAAAGAAAAAAGTCGCCCTATCCTATATAAAAGCACAAAGTATAAAAATTAAAATAAACATCAGATTTCAAAGATTTAATACCAAAACAATATAAAATATCTCATTAGTAACTTTTCTATGTTGATAACATTGAAGTGACCATATTTTGGTTATACTGGGTTAAATAAAATATAACAGCACACTTAATTTTATCTTTTTCCCATTTTTTTAAATGTGGCTACCATTAACTTAGACCTATGTGTGGTTTATATTCTATTTCTCTATTCTATTCTATTTACATTCTATTCTGCAGCCCTGGAGACTCATAGGTACTCAAGGAACCTTGGACAAATACATTATAACACTGTTGGAATAACCAGAAAGAATAGAAACAAACCTTGAAGTTCATCAACAACACAGTGAAATATACTGAAATATACCGAGTGAGAGTTCAAAGCTTGAACAACAGCTACATGTATCAGCCCAGATAAAGAACATTACCTAGGGGCAAAGGCCAGTCACTGCAGATTCACAAAGTTGTAAAGCATGCAAAATGCTGGGAATTGTTTGTGGATATATATTAGTATAATTGAAGTATAAAAACATGCATGGAAATTATAAACAACTGGAATCCAGGTGCTGGTGGAGGGAGGAGCTGGGGACCAATGGGGGGGGGGAAGGGAGATGAGACCTAATTGTGTCTGTAACATTTTGTTACTTGCTGGGGAGTTGGGCAGGGTAGTTTCAAGGACTCACTTGGTGGGCAAAGCCGTTTTTTAAGTCATTTGGTTTCTGTTTAGAATGTTTCTAAGAACTGAGCCTCTGTTTTCTCGAGTTTGGGGCTGCCTGACCAGCTGGCCTGCCACTTCTCACCGTTGCCGGACCCTGGCCATGGCAGGCTGACCACAGTGTATGTTCCAGAAGAAAAATGTCTAGGCAGGGGTCCACTGATGTCTTGGGCTTGGGGCGCTGCAGTGAGGGGTGCAGACGGAGTGCCTCAGCTCCACTGAGATGGAGGCCAGAGGGTGCAAGGCTAGAGGCTGCTTTGGGGGCCCACTGGGGCGCCAAACCAGAACTCCATCCAGAGCTTCCTGCTGTCTGAGATTCTGACCTTGTTTTCCAAACGGGCCTCTCAAAGGACTCTCTTGGCTGCGGGGCCCATTTTGCTTTTGCTTCCTTTTCAGGACAGCTGGTGTCTGAGAGGTGAGAGGCAGGATGCCCCCCGGGGTTGACTGCCCCATGGAATTCTGGACCAAGGAGGAGAACCAGAACGTGGCGGTTGACTTCCTGCTGCCCACAGGGGTCTACCTGAGCTTCCCGGTGTCCCGAAACGCCAACCTCAGCACCATTAAGAAGGTACACCCTGGACCTTTCAACTGGTCCTCTGGGCTTGGAACCCAGCCTGATGCTAATTCATGCTCACACACGTGGCTTCTCGGCTGAGTTTCATTTGATTTGAATTTAATATGAAGTTTCTTTATTTTTTATTTTTAAATGTATTTATTTATGCATACAAGCTGGGGTGCAGGTCAGAGGTGTGGGGGGTGAGAGGGTTCACCAGAGACAGTGGGGAGCAGAACAGGCAGAGTGACGGAAATCCACTGCTGAGGGGAGCAGCGGCGAGGCAGGAGAGGTCTGCTGCGCCATGTGGGAGTCTCCCCAGCCAGGCATCGAACTCACAATGCAGCTGCTGACAGCTCCACAGCGCTGCGCCCAACCCGTTGTGCCACCAGGAGGCCCAGTTTATTGATTCTTTAGGAGATCTTTTTTTGAGGTGGTGGTGTTGGTTTATAACGTTATTTTAGGGGTAGAGGTTTGGATCCCCGTCAGATGCACGTTATCACACCATGCCCACCACCAGAACACCAGCAATCCTCACACAGCCCGCTAGCCTCCCTTACCTTTGCTCCCCCTTCTCCACCCGCCCCCGTTTAGGGTTTGTTTTGGTTTAGTTTGTTCATTGACTTTGCTTCTTTATATTCCACACCTGAGTGAAATCATCCAGCCTTGTCTTTCTTCTTCTGTCTTATGGTGTTTAGCATCAGCCCCTCCAGTTCCATCCACGTTGTCACAAATGGCAAGATTTCATCTTTCCTTTTTTATAGCTGAGTAGTATTCCGGATATACTACATATATGTGAGAAGTGTATTTTAAAGGTTAGAAATAATATACAAGAATTGTTGCTCCAAAAGCATCTCCCTCACTTCATCGGGCCCATTTCCCCTCACGATGGCCCAGTGAAAGCCCTGGGGCGCTGCTCCCCTATATCCCTGACTTTCTCTAGGACTGTACCTTCATTTCTGGAAACACTCTCCTCCTTGGTGATGGAAGAGGGTTACCCATCTTTCTGTCTTTAGAGCTGTCATCATAGTAAACATCGTCTTTGGAAATAGTTTTTGGTTTTGTTGAATAATTCTCGGTGGCTTACTGAGTCAAGGGATTAGACATCTGGAGAATATTTGGTGGGTATTGTCTTGTGATTTTTCAAAGGGCTTGTCCCACTAACAAAGGGAGGGATTGAATGGCTTATTCCAGAGGACGCAACATCAGCTCTGAATTTTAAATGCTGTGTTTTGGAGGGTTGAGTGGGAGGGAAGAAAGGAGAGAAGGGGTAGACCATCCTTGGGGTGTTTTTCCAATTTTCCCCCCCTGGGAGATTTCTTTCAAAATTAAATTTCTTTTTTTTTTTAACTTCAAAAGTAATAGGAACCCATTGAAATTTAGGAAAATAAGAAAAGGTAGAAGGAAAAAATGACTCATGATTCAGCCCTATGAGACAAGCACAGTTAATGCTGCTTTTTTCTGGATTTTTCTCCCTATAGACAGCCTATTTTTGGGGTGATAATTGCGATGACAAACTTTCAGTTTTTAAAAATTTTTGAGTTGTAACAGTCTAGCATCCTTTTTGCGTTACTAACTTGATGTAACTACCCCTTCAAGCTGGTTGGATTTTCCTGCTGCCAGAGCTTGTGGGGGACTCTGAACACTGGAAGGGGGCCCTGTCAGTCCCCTTGTCTTATGTCACACCCCAGCTGGATTTCAGTTTCTTCATATTTTCATTTCCACTGGGCGCCAGCTAGTAAACATTCTGGGCTTTGCAGTCAAAGATGATGTTTAAGGGGCCTGCCTGGCTGTTTTCCTGGAGAAGTGTTAGTCTGGCACATCCTGGTTTGTATTAGCACTTCTGTGGTTTAAGGAAATAGTCCTGCCGACATGGCTGCACTGCGGGTCGGGGTTCTTCCACTGACGGGTGCATCCAGGTGCCCCCCGATACCCCTAGCTCCAGGCACCCCTAGATTCTTCCTTCATGCTGCCTTTCTGTGTGCTGGGGCCGGCATTCCCTGTCCCCAGCGGCAGCTGCGCTGGTCAGCTCCTTCCTTTTTCCGTCTTCTCTCTGACTCAGCAGTAAACATCTTTGCACTGAAGCTCTAATGTTAGGGGGCTTCCCCAGTGGTCCCTGGGGACACATCACCCCAGGGGCACACTGACAGCCTGAGCTGAACAGCCCAGTTTTCTGGGACCCCCTCCACTGTGTTAACATCTTCTGAATTAGTTGACAGCATTTGGAAAGTAGGGTGATGAACCCCAGAACAGTTGTCTGGGGGTATGCCTACCCCCCACCCCGTCCTGCGGGGGAGAATCAGCCCGTGTGCAGCTCCAGCCTCGCCCCTTCCCCAGGGCCGAGAGCACCCGGGGCCGCGCGGAGACCCAGAGAGGGCGGCAGGCCTGGGCCGCTGCCCTCGCCCTCTGAGGGCCGGTCGCGCAGCCGGAGGCAGCCCCCGGGCGCCCGCACCCTGGCCGGGGGGCCCACCTGCCCGCTGTCCCTCCCAGGCGCTGTGGCACCGCGCCCAGTATGAGCCGCTCTTCCACATGCTCAGCGACCCCGAGGCCTACGTGTTCACCTGCGTGAACCAGACGGCGGAGCAGCAGGAGCTGGAGGACGAGCAGCGGCGGCTGTGCGACATCCAGCCCTTCCTGCCCGTCCTGCGCCTGGTGGCCCGCGAGGGCGACAGGGTGAAGAAGGTCATCAACTCGCAGATCAGCCTCCTCATCGGCAAAGGTGCGCCCCCGGCGCCGCCCCCGGCGCGCCCCGCCAGGGCCCCGCGCCCGCCCTGCCGCCCCGCGCCCACCGCCCGTCCCTGCCCCCAGGTCTGCACGAGTTCGACTCCTTGCGCGACCCGGAAGTGAACGCCTTTCGCGCCAAGATGCGCCAGTTCTGCGAGGAGGTGGCGCTGCAGCGGCAGCAGCTGGGCTGGGAGGCGTGGCTGCGGTACAGCTTCCCGCTGCAGCTGGAGCCCTCGGCCCGGACCCGGGGGTCCAGCAGCCAGGCGCTCCTGGTCAACGTCAAGTTCGAGGGCAGCGAGGTGAGCCTGCGGCTCCTGCCGGGACATCGTCCCTTTGCTGCCGCGTCCAGGGGGACATTTCCCCAGTTCCTGAAATTCACCGTCTTGCAGTGACGAGGGTGTTTATGGGGTGCCAGGCGGCTCGGTCAGGCCGACGGAGCAAAGGACCTTGGTCGTTGGGCCATCGTTCCGCCAACAGCGGTTTCCTGGGTGCTGGCCACTGTGCCCTCGGGGACCTCACATCCAGGGGCGGGGTGCTCTCTGCGGCACAGAGGCACCCAGAGCCCCGGGTTCCCCGTAAAGCCAGGACTGACCCTCCCCCCTCCCCTAGGAGAGCTTCACCTTCCAGGTGTCCACCAAAGACGTGCCCCTGGCGCTGATGGCCTGCGCGCTGCGGAAGAAGGCCACGGTCTTCCGGCAGCCGCTGGTGGAGCGGCCCGAGGACTACACGCTGCGGGTGAATGGGAGGCACGAGTACCTGTACGGCAGCTACCCGCTCAGCCAGTTCCAGGTGGGCCGAGGCTAGGCGAGGCTGCGGGGGGCACAGCCCGCGCACCCCTGGCCGGCCCCCTGTGAGCTCGAGGAGGGCACGCTCGCAGGGCCTTGCCAGGGGAGGGGCAGAATGCCGGCAGGAGAGGCCCCTCAAGGCCTAGGGCGGGCGGTGGTCAGCACGGCGCGACCCCTGCGCGTGAAGGTGGAGGCGCCCGACAGCAGCTCACCCCGCCCCCATCTCAGTATATCTGCAGCTGCTTGCACAGCGGGCTGACCCCCCACCTCACCATGGTGCACGCCTCCTCCATCCTGGCCATGCGGGAGGAGCAGAGCAACCCCGCCCCCCAAGTCCAGAAGCCGCGCACCAAACCACCCCCCATTCCCATGAAGAAGGTGAGCGGGCGCCTCACACACCCCCTCCCCCACCCCTCCCTCACCCCTCTCATCCGGCCCTGGAGTCTGCTGGGCAAGGCCCCGGGCCGGCTGGGGGCCCTTGGCTCGTGGCCCTTGGCTGGTTGGTATTGACAGCGAGAGCCTGGGCCGCGGCCCCCAGGAGCAGCCCCCTCTGGCTGCCCTTCCCAGCCCCCCCGCCCACCAGAGTCACACCCCCCTGTGGGGCGCTGGGCCCCTGGGGCTCCCGCGGGTTTCTGTGAAGGACGGTGCTGGGGGCAGGCACCTGAGCCTCGCCACGAACCCGCAGCAGCCGGTGGCCCCTGCCTGGTCAGTGTCCAGCCAGCCGGGCTCCCTCTGCTTAGTGCCCTGCCTCTCTCCACCTCCCAGCCCTCTTCTACCTCCCTGTGGTCCCTGGAGCAGCCCTTCTGCATCGAGCTGATCCAGGGCAGCAAAGTGAATGCGGACGAGCGGATGAAGGTAGGGGCTGCCGGGCTGGGCGCTGGGATGGTGGGGAGGGGGGACCCGGTGTGTTTTTTGCACAAACAAGGTGGCTGTGGCCCGGAGGGGGGGCAGAGGAAGAAGGGGG
>PVIJ01010842.1:0-57994 GCA_004024925.1 Scalopus aquaticus | reverse complement strand
TCCAAAGAAGAAAAGAAAATGGCCAACAGATACATGAAAAAATGCTCAACATCACTTATAATCAAGGAAATGCAAATCAAAACCACTATGAGATACCACCTCACACCTGAGAGGATGGCACACATTAAAAATACAGGCAACAACAAATGCTGGAAAGGATGTGGAGAAAAAGGAACTCTTCTACACTGCTGGTGGGAATTTAAACTGGTCCAACCACTATGGAAAGCTGTATGGCGATTCCTCAAACTGCTAAACATGGAGCTTCCATACGACCCAGCAATACCACTTTTGGGAATTTACCCAAAGGATACAAAAACACTAATCCAAAAGGATACGTGCACCCGTGTGTTCATTGCAGCATTGTTCACAATAGCAAAGGTATGGAAGCAACCCAGATGTCCAAAAATAGATGATTGGATCAAGAAGATGTGGTACATATACACAATGGAATACTATTCAGCATTCAAAGAAGAAAACACATGCAATTTGCAGCGACATGGATGGAATTAGAGGGGATCATACTCAGTGGAATAAGCCAGAAAGAAACAGAAAAATATCGAATGCTTTCACTTATAACAGAACTATAGGGAAACCAAATAGGAGAGAGACAATCCGCAGGGGGTGGGGGGAGGTAAGGAAAAGCGCACAAAATGGAATAGAAAAGAACACAAGGGACCATGGAGATGGATCACGGGTGAATTGATGGTGGGCTACCCAAGGGGAATACAAAATGTGAAAGACATAAATAACAATAAAAATATATATTTAAAAAAAAAAGAATGCCAGCATGGCCTGTGGGGGACACATCTTCCTCTGTCCCATCTGCGACCTCACAGTGGGAGCAGGGCTGCCAGGGATCCTGTGTCCTCCACCTTGTGTGTCAGGAGTCTTGGGAAAAGTAGGGAGAAGTGACAATGTAAGATACAGGTGGCAGAATTTAAAGAACTATAGGTACAGAACTTCCTCTCACTGCGATCCCTTTTTGAGAGAAACACCTTTCATCCACCAATTGCTTTTCCACTGTTTTCAGGAATGTCCCTGTTTTATCTTCTGTTTTGACCCTCCCTTTCAATAACCTCCTCATACTCATGTTACCATTCTAGCCTTGGGTTCTGGGGTTCCAGTGCAACAGAACTTTGTTACCTTCTACCCAATGAGCACTTTATTTTAAAATTATGTTCATTGAGGTAACATTGGTTTACAACACTCCATGTTTTAGAAGTACCAATTCTCTCCCTTTATACCCACCACAAGAGCCCCATGATCCTCCAATGAGGCCCCCCAGTGCACATCTTAAATTAAGCACCTGAGTCCCTCATACAGCTAACTCCTCCAGGTCTCCATTTGCAGTACCCCTGGAGGGCTCCAGGAATGACACCTGAGGTTGCCACTGTTGTGTGACTAGCTCTGTGACTGAAAGTGAGTTACTGACATGCCAGACTTTGGAAACATTGTTGTTTCAATGAACTTAAGTTTATTTCCTTTTCCTTTCACCGTGCTGGCCCTTGGGAGGCTCCGAAGTCACAGGCAGACACCATGTGCAGAGCTCGATGGCAGTTCAGGGAAAATAAGGTGCATTTTTATTTGCACCAAATGAAACAACAGAATCCTGTTAATCAGATCCAAGAGCTGGGGACAAATGCTCTGAGTGGGGGACAGATGTGTTGCCATTGGAGACAACTGATGATGGACTGTGTGTCCTGACATAGAAGGGTTTGTGCTGAAGACAAACAGGCTGGACCTGTCCAGAAGATGATTATTGGGGGTGCCAAATGAGGATGCAGTCTCAGATTGTCAGACTCCAAAGCTCATGGTAATGAAATAATTCATTTTTACGAAAGAATGTTTTGCTTATCCTGCAGCAATGGTGTATATTATACGCACACACTTTATGTTTACAACTTGTTGTCTTATCCCCACTTTCCAGTTCCGGTAACAGAATCAAAGTGGTTATTTTGTTCGAGATTTTACAAAGGCATTTGGAAGATCTCAGGCTACCTGTCCACACTGGAGCGTGAGCCTCCCTGGGGCCTAGTGTCAGCTCATTGGTGGAGTCTCTAGGGGTGTGTGAGCATTTGGGGGTCTTAGCAGCAGGGTCACTGAGTGATTTTGATTGTGATAGGGAGGTCAGGACTCACGATCTGACAGTATCAATTTCCTCTCTCCACCTTTTTGCTGGAGAGGGAGAGGGAGGAAAGTCATTCACACTTGTGTTCCTGAAGACAGTGTAGTGTTTAGAGCTCTTGTAGAATCAGCATTTGAGTGAATGGTGATTTGATGGACTGTGCCCCAGTGTTCTGGCCAGGAAGATATCAAGAATCACCAGTTTGCTGTGGAGATGCACAGACAGGAAGCCACTGGAGCCCTCAGTGACTTGTTATGCTTTTTAATGGTTTCTTGTGGAGAGGAAACCAGGTACAGGGCAGGCAATGGGGCTGGCAAATCTTTACTCTCTCGGCTCTCTGGCGGTGTCTCGTGGCCTCTGTTTCACCCCAAACACTGCTTCTCTGTCTCTGCTGATGCTGCTGCTTTTCTGCTTCCTCTGCTTATAAGCCCAGTCTCTGGCCCAGGTGCGCCCACTCACACAGGCCCACACCCTATTCCACGTGTCCGCCATCAGGCATGTGCGTAGGCCTGGAGTCCATCATTGAGGGGAGGGTGGAAAAATCTTATAATTCTCATTTACCCAACACCCAGATATTCCAGTAAAAGAAGGGGATATTCACAGAAATGACTAGAACTCTACAGACACTTTTGGAGGGATAGACCATTCTGTCTTGAAAATGCAAACAGGAGGGAATGGTGCCTCCCTGATAGAATAGGGCTTAAGTCTCAATGCTATCACAGATACAAACTGACTTTGTTCTCCTATCAGGGAGCTATCCCACCTACACTTCAGCAGCCTTCTCCTGTCTCACCTGTTGCCACTCTTAGCCCTGTATTTCACTAAATCCACCTCTTTCAGTCCCTGTTCTCTCTCTGGTGAATCTTATTTCCTGCTCTAGCTTATGCCCCTATTCTTCTACCTTCTATTCTGTATGTATGCATGTATACCTACCTACTTACCTACATACATGCATACATACATACTTACATACATAAAAATCTGAAAATTTTTGGAAGGAACATTTGACTGTGGTTTGAAAATTTTGAAAGGATTTTGCAGACAAAGATCCGGAAGGGAGGTAGTAGGCTGTTGCTCAGTCAACATAATACGCAGGTTTGCAAACTACAAGGTCTAGTGAGAAAGTGCTCTGCTGTTTATTAGCACTGCATCATAGCATATGAGTTTTGGGTGTTTGTTTTGAGAATCAACCTGTGTATCTACTACATGAAGTCACTGCCACCCCTCCAAAGTTGTCCTTCACCACTCTGTTACCCTTTGTGCCTGATGGGACGACCTGCCTTCCCCTTCCCTTCTGGTGACCTCTGGTTGGTCTGACAGGCCATGAGATTATTTTTCTTTAGTCATTCATTTATTTTCTCTGTAGCATAAATCATAATCTTTCTCCTTCTTTGACTTATTTCACTCAGTATAGTTTCATCTAAGTCTCTCTAGGTTATCGCAGTGGCAGAGTATCTTATTTTTTAGAGCTGAATCGTGTTCCATAGTGTATATACACCACTTCTTTGCACTCATTCATCAGCTTATGAAATGTGTCTTGATTCCAGTTCTTGGCTATTATAGGGTATACAAAAGAGTCATCAGGTTTTTCTGCCCTCCCATCAATGATGGACCTCTGCAGGCTTACATGCATGACTGATGGTGGGCACCTGAAGTGGGGTGTGGGCCTGCATGAGAGGGCGCACCTGGGCCTGGAGGCCGAGGCTATAAGCAACAGAAGTAGCAGCAGCAGAAGCAACTGAAGGAGAAGGAGCAGCAGCAAGGAGCAGAGAACAGAGCATGGAGCAGAGGACCATTTGGGATACAACAGAGCCTGAGAGAGAATGCCTGAGAGCCAGAGAGAGTCAAGATTTGTTGGAGGCTGGGAGGCCTGCCAGCCTCCCTGCCCCCCAGCCCCATTGCCTGCCCTGTACCTGGTTGCTTCTCTACAAGAGACCATTAAGAGCCTAAAAAGCCACCAGTGGCTCCAGGACTCCTTTCGTTTGACCGATCTGCTCCAAGACAACCTGCTCCCCAGTGTCTTCCTGTCACTACAGCTATCAACAGCAGTGCTTCAATGAACATGAGGACATGGGTATCTCTTCAGATTAGTGTTTATGTGCTCTCTGCTGACTACTGGAAGTGGGATAATTGGATCCTATTGAATTACTGTTTTTAATTTTTAGGGAATCTTTGTACTCTTTTCTGTAATGACTGTGCCATTGCAGCAGCAGGGTGAGCACAAAAGCAAGGTTGGTGGACTGGGATGGGGGGCTTCCTAGCCCCCAGTAACTCTTCACTCTCTCTGGGCTTTCTTGTTTCATCTTGTGGCCTCTGCTGCACCCTGAACAGCCCCGCTCCATGCCCTGTTTTCTGCTGCTTCTGCTGTTTCTGCTGTGATGCTGCCCTTACATGCCCAGTGTCTCCAGGCCCAGGTGTGCCCACTCACGGAGGCCTATACCCGGCTTCAGGTGACCACCATCAGGCATGCGAGTAGGCCTGCAGAAGTCTATTATTGATGGAGGGCAGAAAAACCTGATGACTCTTTCATTTACTCTACAGCCACTAATTCACACTCCCACAAGATTTCCAAGGGTTCCCATTTCTCACATTCCCCCCCGCCCAGCAGTTGTTTCTTATCTTAGATAATAGCAGTTGTTTAACTGTATCTCATAGTTGTGTTGATTCCATTTTGCTCTTAAGAGATGCACAGCTATTTATCTGCATCTCTTCTTTGCAGAAGTGTCTATTCAGATACACTGCCCATTTTTCATCAAGTTGTTTATTTTGTTGTTGTATTTCATGAGGTCTTTATA
Organism: Scalopus aquaticus; assembly: GCA_004024925.1. Taxonomy (NCBI): domain Eukaryota; kingdom Metazoa; phylum Chordata; class Mammalia; order Eulipotyphla; family Talpidae; genus Scalopus; species Scalopus aquaticus. Next base: position 53,074 of record PVIJ01010842.1, on the reverse strand, counting down.
GTTTCAGATATTATCCTCTTGTTGGGTTGTGATGAGCAAATAGTCTCCCTTGTGATAAGGATGTCTTTCTGTTTTGATCACTGTTTCCTCAGCTGTGCAGGCATGTTTTTAGCTTGGTGTAGTCTCCTGGTTTGTTTCCCTTGCTATGAAAGCTGAATCCCCAAAGACAGTTCTGAGTCCATTATCAAGGAGCATATTGTCTGTTAAAAGTGCTTAATATTCATAAAACTCTTTGTGTCTGGGGGGAAGGGGATAATGCCTTAACTGCCCAATTGGTTTCATTTGTTTTCTCATGTGATTCACACAATTGTGTGAGTAGATGTTATTGGTGTTTGGCACTTGTCCTAGACCATTTGTGTAATTGTAAAAAAAAAAAATTCCCTTGCACATGGTAGTTTCTAAAATATGAAAATATGTTCCTTACAGTTTTGGAGGCTGGAGTGACTGAGGTCAAGGCAGGTTTGTGTCTCATGAAGGTCCGCTTCCTTCTAGACACCTCCCTCTATCCTCAGGTTTGGAAGGGGAAGAGAGCTTGGGGGGCATCTTTTGTAAGGGTACTGATTCCATTCATGAGAGCTCATTATCATGACCCAAGAGGCCCAGAATCCTAATGCCATCCATTTGGGTTTAAGTCTCAACATAATCATTTGGGGGACAGAAATAATCTATTAGAACCGGGGAATTGAGACATGATTAAATGAATTGACCCTAAAGAAGTCAGGTGATGGAGCTAAACTAGAATCCAGAACCTTAACCCTTGATAAACTTCCACACACTTTCGAGATACAGGGATTTGGGTCCACCATACCTGTTTGGTGGTGCAGTGCCAGCTTACTGTGTCAGCCTGGCACCAATGCAATTTCCCTATGATTCATGCAGAAGGGCAAAGAGCGAGTCCTAGAGCCCTCAGTGGCTTTGGCAGGCCTTTATTACATCTTTCTGCAGTGAGGCAGCCAGGTAAAAGGCAGGTAGGGTGGCCGTGGGGCCGGGAGGCTGGTAGGCTCCCAGACCCCGGCAAATCTTCACCTACTTGAGGCTCTCTGGTGGTGTCCCAGGGTCTTGTTGCTGCCTCCAAATGGTCCTCTGCTCTATGCTCTGTTCTCTGATGCTGCTTCCTCTGCTGTGTCTGGCCCAGGTGCGCCCACTCACGCATGCCCACACCCTACTCCAGGTGTGGCCATCAGGCATGCTCATAGGCCTGCAGAGGTCCATCACTGAGGGGAGGGCAGAAAAACCTGACAATTCTCTCATTTACCCTACAATCCACCCCCTCAGGGATTTTTTGCCATGCAATTTACACATTTCCCTCAGCAGATATGAACATGACCCACAGAATTAAACAATGCAGCAAAATGTAACAAAATACAAGCCCAGGAAGGCACCAACCTATGGGCACCAACCTATGGGCAAAAGACGAGATTATTGATGTCAACATATGATCCACCAATTCTGTTGCCTAAGACACTGCTCATTCAAGGGGGGTAATCACTCATGGCATCTGCCGTCTCATGCCAGGAGCCATCAGGCTTCCTGGGCTTCTCTGGCCATGGTCTCAGCCACAAACCACATTCTGCATCTACCACCAGGATGCGCTCAACTCTTGAGATTGGCAATACTACTCTTTGGGGGACCAGTTGCCCAATCTCCAGGGATACTCTCTGCCGCCACTCCAACACCCAGCTTTCACAGCCACCAGTGTGACGCACAGACCCTGCACTCAAGTCAACCCTTTGCACATGCACATGGTTCGGGGATCCGTGGATACAAGCTCCACATGTGGCCTGTCTTGGGTCCCCTCTTCGACTGTAGGCTCCACCACCAGCCACGTTCCCCATTCCATCCCCCAAGGACAGCTCCTCAGCACCTCACCCTTATTCAATCATGAACATGGCATCACACACAGTTGATTTTAAGAGACTCACTGGCATTCTTTACCATAGTGCTTAACAGCTGCTCAGGGCTTCCCAACTTTGGCACCAGCTTTTGCCTTCTCTAAGTTGGCTTTTTTGCTACCTCTCTTCTGCCTGGCTGCAGAGAACTTGGTAAGGGCTTTCTCCCTCAGCAATCTTGGGCTGCTCTTGCATCTGCCCCTTTCTGCCTGCCCTGGCCATTGCCTCTCTGTGCTGTGGCCTTGGGAGTGCTGGGCAGCGCACAGGCTGCTTTTGGCCACTGAGGCCCACTGGCAACCTCCTGATTCCCATCCTCTGGGGTGTACAAACAATATCTTCCACCCCAGGGTCCCATAAACATATCATCAACCTTCCAGAGTTCCTCCGCCTTCTGGCAGGATTGTTAGTCCCAGTCCATCAGCCTTTTTCCTTGCGTGTGTAGGCCGGTAGAGGACCATTATTGAGGGGCAGGCAGAAAAACATGACAATTCTCTCATTTACCCTACAGTGGGCATCACAGTTAACAGAGTCATATGAACTGATCTGGTTCCTCGATGCATGGAGAATTTATGTAGACTACGCTACTGCAGTCTGTTAACTGTGTGTTATATTCTGTCATAAAACAAGGTGGCACCTTGGCAAATGGTGGGGAGGTGAGCATGAGGTGGGGCTTCCAGGCGATGAACCATGAACTCAAAACACAAGGGCTGCACCTGCATTGGGTCTGTGAAGGATGCAGTGAAGGGAAAGGGGTGTCTGTGTAACTGAAATGGGATCCTGAAAGGGGACCATTGTTATCATTCTCGGGAGTGGAAAAGAAAATGTGTCCATGATTCTCAAATGGAAGGAAAATAATTTTTTATGGCAGTAGACTGAGAACTTTTAACCAGAGGGTTTAAAATAGAGAACAAATAATGATGATCTTACTCAAGAAATGAATAAATGATTCATTATTCTCCAAGAGAAAATCAAAGAACTGATTTGAAATATTAGACATTTCATAGCAGTGGACCTTTGTACCCTGTGTCCACTATAATTATTCATCTAATTTATCTGCAGCACTATACTCAATATGAACACTTGATTCTTCTGAATATCAAGATTTTTTCCAGTTCCTCAAAATTCCTCTATGGTGTTGTGCACTTAGATTTTTGAGTAGGTTTGAAGGTTTTCCTAAGTGACAATGATTGCATGAGAAGTCTTGTTTCGTAGAAGGCTTTAGTCAAGAAGTATGAAATAATATTAGCTTTGTAATTCTTACTATTGCTTTTATTTATCTCAACCCAACTGTTTAGTTGTTCTTTCTTGCACTGAACACTGTCAATAAGAATAGCTAACATTAGTCAAGTACTTTCTGTGCAAGTGTCTAGCGTCAAACAGGGATTCAGACATGATCTAATAGAATACTCATACCATTCTGTAATTTTGTGGTGTTTGATATCTCTCCCAAGATCTGTGCAGCTGTTTAGAACAGGAGAATATCTGTTCTTCATTGTGGAGTTCAGCTCCAAGCTCTGCTACTGACCACCTCCGGGGTCTCAGGAAAATCAAACTACAAAGTGCGTGTGCAGGCTGCCTGGTCAACGTTCAGAAATCGCTGAATTGCATCTCAAAGCAGTTGTTCCAATTTGCATCCCCACTGGTGGTATTTGGGATCCCCTTGTTTTGTGCCTAGTGGAGGTTGTGCCCCGGGGACCCTTCCCACCCCAAACTGTGCCCTTCAGCAGTGCCTGTAGTGTCAGCCACTCCTTTCCCTGATGGGGCCTTGCCCTTCGGCAGAGGGCCTGAGGGGCTCCACCGCTCCTGGGAGGTGGTGCCCATTTGCCCCCCAGCCTGTCCATGGGGGCTCAGCCTTCACAGTCAGACTTTGCATAAAGGCACCTGGGCCACATTCTGAAAAGTACTTCTTTCTTGAAGCATGTTTGTTTTGGACCCTACATGAAATGTGGGATTGACTCTATGACTGAATCTTTTTTCTCTTCTAAGAAATGGAGTTCAGCCCCTGGCATCTAGTCTGCTTCTGGGGAGTTAGTTGATGCTGCTGGACTCTCCTGTGCCCTGGTTCTTTCCCTTAGGTCTCACCAGCTCTCTTGTCTTCTCAGGACTCCTCCCCCATCCCGGGAAGCTTGCCCTTGGCTCATGCCCTGCTTGGTCTGCAGGACTGGTGCAGCTCCAAGCCAGGGCTTCATATCCTGTGCAGAATCTGCCATGGACCCAATTTAAGAAAAATATTTGTTGCTGTTCCCTCTGGAAGTGAGTTCATGATCCTTGATTCAGTTTCTTGTCGACCCGGCCCCTTTCCTAAATCCTGATTCCTTCTGGATTGAATTTTGAAGGCCATCGTCACTGAGGGTTAGTGGATACTTCTGTCTCACTGAGGTGACAAAGAGCCACGTTCTGATGACCAAGCAGCACATGAATGCCTTTGGCCCAGGTATCTGCACGCACTTAGGATTCTAAGAAAAGCATTATGGTCAACCCTCAAAAGAGAATGTTATTTCTTGATTTCACAAGGAATACATGATCATTTTGAAACATGTGTATACAGATGATACTTACAGAAAACATAGGTGTTGTGGAGCCATCCTCACAGTCATCTGTGCCCTTCTATACCCACACACGTGTGTTGGTTGAATACACATTTGAGCACCTCCTGGCAGGTGACTATAGAATGAATGTGGCAAACGATCCAGTCTGGATCTTTCCACGGAGCTTCAAGTCTACAGGGAGGGATGAGAGAAGACAAACAGCTAAATGTGGGAAGCAACTTCAGAAACAGCGTGAAGGCACAAGGAGCCATGGTGAGCCCAAGAGGCTGGGTGGAAGCAGACAGGGGACCAGGGTGGGACCTAGAGTGCAGGACAGAAAGACTCTCAGCTGAGCTGTGCAGGAGAGAAGCAGACATGCAGAGCAGGCACCCACAGGGCATGTGCAGATTGTGTCCTACTGGGGGGAATGTATACATGTGGCTGACATCAGGAGCAACGCTAGTGTGTTCTCGGTGCTGGGGCTGGGGTTGAGAGAACCAGAGCTCACATGTGCAACCCAGTTTCATGATAGAACCACATCAATGGAAAGTTGATGAAATAGTATTTTAAAATCAAATGCTATGAATATTTCTATTTTTAAAACCACTGGCAACATGCATATACTCTTTTATTACCAACTTTAAAAAAAACAACTCCCCAGTGGAGCCTTGGCATGTAGAAGTATGTCTGTAACATGACTTTTACAGGCCTGTACCTGTAAAAGGTCCCCATATCCAGCTCTTTACCTTCTGTGACCTTTTCATGCATATGTTGATAGTCTTAAATTAGAGGAACTGTTTATCCTGATATAAGACAGCATCTGTGTTTACATACAAGGAAGAAAGGCAGCCCACCAGCCTCCCACCCTTCCCCTGCCATGAATGAGGCTTCACTTCTCATCACATGAGCCCTGACTTACCAGAGAGAGCAATTCCAATTTCTCTCATCAGCTAGGACCAAAATGTGTCATTCTGTTTCCTATATTTAGAAATTCTGAAGCTGTGCTGTGACATATGGGTTGTTAGGAGCATCTGTTACAGAGAATGCTAGAGTTGAAGGTGTTAAATGATTGTAGAAAGACGGCTTTAGGCTCATCTTCTTCTTGGGCTTGCGATGGGCTTACAGAGCTAATTCTTGCCCAGCAACAACAAGGCAGATTTTATCCTGCTTGATTGCACAGAGGCATGGAAATGATGAGTGCTCATCGTTATGGGTCTAGCTTGATGTTAACAGAAATTCTGGAGGGAGAGGGTTGGTGGTTTGTATATTCAGTTACCAACAAATGTTGTTGGACTTGGCTCTGCCAACCTCTGCTCCACAGTCTGGGTTAGGCTGCACCTTGCAGCCTCTGCATTCTCTCCCCGCTTCCTACGCAGAGGTCCCAGTGATTTATTCAAGGTTCTGGTAAACCACCTCACCAGGGGCAGTGAATTTCTCTCTGCCTGTGCTTTAAGCACATGCTCATTGAATGTTCTTTAATTTTGGCTCCTATCAACATTAAAAGAGAATCAAAAGATGGCCTTGTTTTTGTGTCAGTTATGGCAAGGTCATTTTTACCAGCTTTCTGACATAAGCTTTATTTTCTGTGGTTATTTGGAGCAAAATCTTAAGCGTCCATATAGTCACCAATACAAGGTTTTATTTTTTAGAAATGAAGGCTTCAAGTTAATGGAATTTTCTTTGCCAGATCCCTACCAGTTTTCTATTTATTTCCTTACACATGGGGAACAGGCTCCAGCCTCCCTCTGGGAGCTTGCACAGCCATCTGGATCCTTTGGGGCCCCCGGAATAGCAGGTAGAGTTTCTACAATCGAGGCTTGGGTGGGGGGTTGTTACGGTTCCCTCACGAAGGCTCTGCCTAGAAGTTGAGGACCATGAAGGTGTCCAGGGGTTAGCTGAGACTGCTGGGAGCCTGTAATACAGAGGCTCCATTTGACCCATGGGAGTTTCTCCCTGGCCTGGGCTGGAGGCTGAGTGTGTGGGTGGCCAGCAGTGCCCACTAGGCCCCAGGTGCTGGTTGGGCCCCTCTCCTGCGGGTGGTTCTGTGCCACTCTCGGTTCCTTTCTTGTCACTCTCCTCGTTTCTGCAGGTGAATCGGAAGCTCCTGGGAGGCTGAGCAGCCCCACCCCACCCAGACATTCCACTGGGTAGTGAGAAACATGGGGATCTTCAGTGTGTGTGGGGGTCACTTAGGAATCTTGTCTGCTTAATTGAAGAGAATTAGGGATGCTTTTGGAGGCGTGTTTGGAAGAGAAGACCGCCTGGATGGGCGTGGCTTTCCAGAGAGGGTGCTCATGTAGAGGCAGTTCTTAGGGCTTCTTGGGGGGAGCCAAACATCTAACAGAAAATTATCAGCTCCTTTGGAAGGAGCCCTGTGCCCCTGACTTCATTGTACTGTGGCCAGTGGTATGTCTAGGTGGGCTGCCCTTAGCACTGTTTGTCACACCCATCACTGGCACACATGTGCCCTGGATGTGCTACTAAGTTCTTCAGGGTTTTGTTTTCTTTTGTTTTATTTTTTCTGCAGAGAGACCTAGGAAGAGGCATATAGTAGGGCCACATGAAAATCTAGGCATTACAAAGTAACAATAACATAGAATAATGTGACTGAATAACATATGATTCCTCTAGACTTAATTTTTTAACTAAGATATGCATAATTCCAACTTAGTGCCAGACAATATTATTAAAATGTTGTTTATTAACTGTTAGAATTCTTCTAACATTTTGTGTCAACGATGATCATTTTTCTTTTTTATAGACAAAGGAACAAAGACATGGCCTGGAGGGTCTCCCTGGTGTCCTAGGGGTTCAGTCTCAGTCCGATCCCAACCAGGGAGCTAACCCACATAGCACTGCAGACCTCTCCTGCTTTGCCTGCTGGTCTCAGCAATATATTTCAGTGGATCCCCCTGTTCTGCTCCCCACTCTGTCTCTGGTGAACCTTCTTATCCATGGCACCTCTGGCTACACCCCAAATATTCTATGAAAAATAAAGAACTAAATCTTTAAAAAACAAAACAAGAAACAAAGACATGGCCTGGAAAGTGAGTAATTAAGGTTACAGGGAAGTGTACATGACAGAGCTTCCAGACGGGTCTGCCTGGCTCAGTGACGGAGCCTTCATCCCCGACCAGGGCAGCAGTGCATGATCACCTATGAGCCTGGCTCTCCGTGTTGATTACTGTAGTTTTGTAGTGTCATTTGAAGTCCGGGTGCATTATAGCTCACTTCTTCCTCTTTTTTTTTGCCAGGATTGTCCTTGTTATTCAGGATCATGTGAGGTTCCATACAAATTTTAGAAAGGTTTGCTTCAGTTCTTTATAGAATGCCATTGAAACTTTGATAGGGATTGCATTGAATCTGTATATTCCTTTCAGTAAGATGTCCATTTTAACAATGTAAATACTTTCAATTTATCTGCAGGGAATGTCTTTCTATTTCTTAAGTCTTCTGTTACTTTAAATTGTGTCTTATTATTTTCATTGTATAGATCTTTTCCTCCTTTTTAAAATGTATTCCTTGGTATTTAATTCATTTTGAAGGGATAATATATTGCAATATTTTCTTGATTTCTATCTCCTCTCATGCAGTGTTTGCATATAGAAACACAGTCAATTTCTGTTTATTGAATTTGTTGGCTTCCATAGTATAAGCTTATTGTTTCTGATAGATTGTTAGTGGAGTGAACTCTTTATGATTCTCTTTGTCTATGATAATGGAAAGAGTGACAGTTTTACTTCTTTCCCAATTTGGATGCCTGTAACTTTTATTTTGAGAACTCTAGTGCAGTAGTTTTGCAGCACCATTGCTTAGGACCTTTCTGTAGTATTTCTTGCTGCTCACTAATTTGTTGTAGGAAAAAATTAAACTGGCAAGATGATGGCTATTCTAGGTCAGAGCTAGTAAGCCAAATTTGTGGGAGGAGGCAAGAAGTTATTGGTGTTTTCCATGAGTCATCCCTTATCTCCCTTGCTGAAATAGAAGGTCACAGTAAATGAGTGTCATATTAGGATGTGGTGATGAAGGCTTTTATGTATTATGTTAAAATGCCTTGAGAAGGGGGCCATTTAGCAGAGTACCTAGGCTAATGTTAATTCTGATAAAAGAGAGAACCACTTTTTCCTCATGTGCTTATGAAATCTGGTATTAAATACCTATTACATGTTAGGTAACCTAAATTTTGGATTCAGAAATCCTCAGGCATCTTAAATGAACCCTACTGAAGATCAAGACTGTGCTTCTATAGTACCTGATATTGGCATAACAGCCTAAGACCCACAGTTACTAGATATTTGAAAACATCAGTCTTGCTTTTAGACTCCCTTGGATACAGGAGAGATATGATAAAGTGAATAATGCCTTGAGGACAGAACATTTGTTCCATAGCATCTTTAGCGTCTAGTAAGTAGGATTATTTTAGCCAACATTTCCTGAAAACTGGGTATCAGAAGTCGTGCTGGTTTTTAATCATCATATTTCATTTAACTGTCAAAAAAACTTGATCATTTATTCAATATTAAAGGGTTTACAGGATCCTCTGAAGTCTTACTGCCATGAAATTTCCTATTCTGCTTTCTGAGTGGCTTGGCACTTTTGGTAAAGACCATATCGTGTGCTGGACTGTAGATCTGGGGCCCCAAGATGAGCATTTGCACCATCAGAATGTTGCTGGAACCATAGCTGTGAGTGTCTCGTGTTTAAACAAAGGGGGTCAGACTGAAGTGTTTTGTGATGTGAAAAAATAGTAAACATGTTCCTACAGAAGCCCTACAGGGAGGCTGGGAATTAATGAGCTTTTATTTTCACAACCCCGATTCTTAACAGGTCCAGGACTGAAATCCACTGTTGACACTTTACTCAGCAAAATCATGTGACTTTCCAATATTATCATGTCAGCAGATCACATTCTCTAATAGAAATACTTCATAGCTTCCTCTCACAGCCACTACATCACCTATTAGTGGTTAATTAAAAAGCTTTGCCTTGGTGTTTTTTTTTTTTTTTGGTTCTTTGTTTTGTTTTGTTTCTTTGTCAGTGTAGTGCTATGTTCTGATTGTTCCCTCTTGGTGAGTTGCACTGACTGTTTTACAGGCATCTTTCTTCACCAGGCATGTGTATGTCTGCATGGGGGACCTAGCTCAGAATTCCCCCAATTCACAATGGTATCATGCCCATCCACTGAGGACAGGCGGAGATGCCTTGGGAAGAGACATGCTTTGAGAACCTTCAAACCACTTATTGGGAGCTTTTTTTTAAAGATTTATTTATTCATGCTTGCAAGAGCTAGGGTGTAAGCCAGAGGTGTGGGGTGGTAAGAGGATTCACCAGAGATAGAGTGGGGAGCAGAATAGGTGTATCTACTGAGATACACTCCTGAGGGGAGCAGCAGGAGGCAGGAGAGGTCTGCTGCACCATGTGGGAATCTCCCCGGCTGGGTATCGAACTCGTGCCGCAGCAGCTGACAGCTCCACAGCACTGCACTTAACCCTGTTTTTAGTTGGGAGGGGATTTGCCTGGTAGCTCTAGCTTCTGAAACAGCACCCCATCAGCTGTCAAAAAAGGGAGTGAGTTCTCCCATCTAGTGAGACTCAAAGCTGGTTCAGCTGGTCAAGTTTCACTGCTCCCACCATCAGATGCTGAACTACTAATGGACAACCCTTCCTCTGAACACCAAGAATGCTTTGTCAAGAATGCTTTGACAGGGTTGATGCTGATATGTCTGAGGAGAAAATGCATTCAATGGCCTTACTTTTTGAACTTAAAGAGTGGGCAAAATACCTAGAGTTAGGAAGGAAAGTGATTTTGTTCTACATGAGCTGATCTTTGTGAGAAAGAAATTGTGGGTTAATCTGAGGTTGCCCCAAAAGAAGTAGCTTGCTCATTTTGTCAGGGTGAGGTCATCCCAGGAACAGACTGCCCCTCTCTCCCTGCCCTTGGCTGTGGCACAGCAGGCAGCCCCCATCTCTGCAGAGAAGCTGTGATTGCAGGTTCTCTGTTACCTGACCACAAAGGACTCCACTCATTGCTGAATGAAAATCAGACAAGTGTCTCCTTGTTGCTTGAAGCTTTGACAAAATCTGGTCACTGAATCTGAACCACATTTGAATTTATTTTTCTTGGGAATAAATTCCATGGTTGTTCGTAAAAACTGTGTTCTCATTGATCCTGGCTGCACTTAAATTGATATTGTACTGTCTTGGAGCTCACTCGGAAGTAACAGAAGACCTAAGCAACTGAGAAGACCCCCCAATTCTCTAGATTTTAGAGACAAAAAGGGGTTTCTTTTTCTCACTTCCACTTGTCTTGGGATACCTCTGCAACAGCATGATTGTTGTGAGTAGCATGAGATTCAATGATGCCAACATGGTCCACTCGTAGCTAGATGAGGGGTAATGGGTCACGTGCACCAGGAAGGCTATTTGGATGAGGCAGTTTATGAAGGTGGAAGTTAATTTGAGGGCCTAGGGCTATTTTCTCAGCACTACCAACATGACAGCCTGAGTTTGGTCCCTGGCCATGGAGCTAATGCAGGCGGAGCAGCAACCTCTCCTGTCTCGCCAGCTGCTCCCCTCAGCAGTGAATTTCAGTATATCTGCCTGTTGTGCTGTCCACTTTGCCTAGAGTAAATACTCTCACTCATGCACCTATGGCCTATACCTGTTTTTTGATGCAAAAATAAACCATATCTTTAAAAAATAAGTTAATTTGATGCCGTCACAGTGTCAGTATTCCATGTGTCTGTCTAGAAAATGTATCTCAGCCAACTGTACAATATTCTACATATATATTTCAAAGAAATCTGTAACACTGTGAGAAAATTAATCTCATCATTATCATATATCTTTTTTCATCTTGTACTTATTCCTGGCACTGTCTTTATAGTTTTCCAGCCTTTCTATCTGATTCAAATAATAGTTTTTCCATCTGCCCATGTAGGGCCTGTTGTCTGGTCATGAAAAGGAGTTTATTTTCCTTTATTATAAACACATGATATGTTTGGATTAATGTTTATTATGCCATCTAGAGGGCTGGATTTCAGTCAGACACTCTTGTTAGAGGTTACGTTTGGATGAGTAGAATCACACCATCACCTGGTCTCTGCAAGTTCATTTACTCCCAATCATGCACACCCAACTCAACACCCAGATTTCAGTCACCGGGGGAGGCTGTGAACTAGGACAGTGCAGGGACACACAGGGAGGCTGTCCCACTGGAGGGCTCATTCAGCTCAGTCATGGGCAAGTATGGTCACCAGCCAAACACTGAGTGAAGGAAGTATTATTGGGGTTGCACAGGTCAGCCACTCTAATTCAACAGAGAAGAGCTTGGTAGGCCCAGGTTGGTGGTGTGGTTTTGGGAGATGTTAGTTGAGTCCTTCCTCATGGATGGGTCAAGAGTCTTCTCCTCAGAGATGTGGTCAGTCATGCCTCAGGATGGGGTAAGTGCCTCCTAAATGATGGGGTATGTGTTTTCCTCAGGGATGGGGTGAGTCCCTCCTTAGCGAGGGGGTGAGGGACTCCTCAGCAATGGGGTGCCAAAGACTATTACAGGTAGGGATGCTTGGTGGGGTTTACTGATAAGGAGTGATAGCTCAGGCGAAATGTGAACAGAGTATAGGTGCAGGCAGAGACTCTGATAAGAAATAAAAGGAATTGCAGAAGCAGCCCTTTGGGTTCAGCATCTTCAGGATGATTCAGTCTTTTCTGAATTTCATTAAATTTGCTTCTTCACATTAAAAATACAGGCAACAACAAATGCTGGAAAGGATGTGGAGAAAAAGGAACTCTTCTACACTGCTGGTGGGAATGTGAACTGGTCCAACCACTATGGAAAGCTGTATGGCGATTCCTCAAACTGTTCAACATGGAGCTCCCATACGACCCAGCAATCCCACTTTTGGGAATCTACCCAAAGGACACAAAAACACTAATCCAAAAGGATACATGCACCTGTATGTTCATTGTGGCACTATTTACAATAGCAAGGGTATTGAAGCAACCCAGATGTCCAAAAATAGATGATTGGATCAAGAAGATGTGGTACATATACACAATGGAATACTATTCAGCATTCAAAAAAGATAAACACATGCAATTTGCAGCGACATGGATGGAATTAGAGGGGATCATTCTCAGTGAAATAAGCCAGAAAGAAACAGAAAAATATTGAATGGTTTCACTTATAACAGGACTATAGGGAAACCAAATAGGAGAGAGAGAGACTCAGCATGCGGCGGGGGGTCAGGGGGAGGATAAGGGCACAAAATGGAGTAGAAAAGGACACAAGGGACCATGGAGATGGATCACGAGTGAATTGGTGGTGATTGGTGGGTTACCCAAGGGGAGTACAAAATGTAAAAGATACAAATAACGATTATATATATATATATATATATATATATATATATTTTTTTTTTAAATAAATACATAAAAAATAAGTAAATTTGCTTCTTCAGCAAATCTGGGGTAGGGCATTTCTGGCCCCACCACCAGGATTTTCAGAAGTCTATTGGGAGCCTGTGAAGGATGTGGAGAGGACTCTAGCAGCCAGATGCAGAGAAGAAAAGTTTGGAGGATTTGCAGGTATCCCAGCAACTGAAACTACGCATAGCTTTGTGGTTCTTAACCCAAGAGGTGAAGGCAAAGACCCAAAGCTGGACACCTCACTGCGCTGTGTGAGTAGGAGCCATTTGTGGGGTAGTTTGGCTGCTGTGGCTACTGTTTCCAGTGTTGCTGGTCTGATACTGTGCTAGCTCACCTTGGCTGTTGTGTGAGCATTTCATTTTGTTTTTTTTTAAGATTTATTTATTTATGCATACAAGTTGGGGTACAGGCCAGAGGCATGGGGCTGTGAGAGGGTTCACCAGAGACAGAATGGGGAGCAGAACGGGCTGATCAACAGAAATACACTGCTGAGGGGAGCAGTGGGCAAGGCAGGAGACGTCCACTGTGCCATGTGGGAATCTCCTGGCCAGGTGTCAAACTCACATCACCTCTGCCGACTGCTCCACAGCGCAGCGCTTAACTACTGCACCACCAGGGAGACCCGTGTGAGCATCTCTTGTTGTGTCTCCTGCATTGTCCGGAGTTGGATCAGCCTGTTGTCTGGCTGCCACGTGCTCCAGGCCCTCAGGGGCAAGGAAATGCCTTCTTGGTAGCCTGATGGACTTTGTGTGAATTGGGGGTTTCACACCATCAGTTGTGGGACATGCTGACTTAGACACTTTTTATTTAGGACTGGAAAACACTGGACACTCAGACAGTGACTACTCAACTATTTTGGGCACTGTCTTTGGCCACTTTTTGAGCCCCTTTCTGCCCTGTAGCATGTTGTGTTCATTGAATCACATCTGGGGAGTGAAAAATTAAATTATTTTGTAGTTTTCCAAAAGAAATTTTTGTTTTATCAGGGACATTATTGGTCCCCCTAACTTTTGTGTGGGAACACACAATAATTTTGTCTTCCTCAGAATGTGATATCCTTACGCACATTCATCCCAACATGGGAACATTCCACGTGGTCACTGCCGCTCACTAATCACTGTCATTTCACAGAGTTTGCTGCCCTAGGAATGTGGGTCCCATCATACCCGAGGCAGCTAGTGACCAAGGCTGTGAGAAGCAGATACTTGTCTGAGGGTGCCATGGGAGCTTCTCATAGGAGGTGACAGTGGAGTGGTGGCCCACAGAATGGATGGATGGAGAGGCTATGGGAAGGAGTGAACTAGAAGAAACAGTTTGTGTACAAGATCAGAAGTAGGGAGAAGGGGTGCCTTTCCAGACTGAAAGCGCTCTGAGTGTCTGAGATGCAGCATTGTGGCGGAGGGGTGTGGAGGAGGTGGAAGCCGGCTGTCTGGCACAAACCTCCGGCGGAAGGTTTGCAGATGGCTCTAGCCCTTTCATCTTTGTTCTGTGAGCAATGGGAAGACTCTGGAGCATCGTAGGAGGGTGGAGTGGGGGGGCAGTAGACATATGGCTCCTTTGGGGGAGATGGCCAGTGGGTCGTGAGGCCTCTAAGCTGCTGTGGTGAGAGGTGACTGCCCAGACAGAGGAGGTGATGGAAGGAGATGGTCTGGACTTCACAGGCATTGGCTTCTTTTAGGAGGTGGTGGGGGAGGTGTAGGCAGTACCTGCCTTCCCAGCCACGGATATGGCTGCCAGTGGGATCTCTGGGCCCAACGTGACAGGTGTTTGCACTCAGACATGTCAACAGGCACATTGGTCTCCCCAGAGAGTGACTCTGGGCAGCTGGTCACCTGCATAGGTATGCGGCCCAGAGAAGAGTCTGAAGCAGACAAGTCACAGGGATGTGGGTGCAGGGAGAGGGCACTCGAGGAGGGTGGCCAAATGGGAGGGACTTCAGCTGTAAGGTGGGTGGGTACCTGGGACTGCACAGACACCTGCAGCTGCCCTGCCAGATGGTGTGTAGTGGGTCTCTCAGAGAGCAGGGGTTCTGCCTTCTCATTGCATTTTCTCTTCTGCTCTTACTGACTGGGCAGAATCAGAGATGTTCCTCCATCCCGTGGGAACATATCAGCCAAACCTTTATGGTGAGCGCCAACTCCTGACCCTGGTCCTGCCAACTACTTCCCAACAAAACTGGGGTGAGTCACAGTAGGGTAAACAAGGCAGTGTTAGGTCCAGACTCCCAGTAGTGTAATCAGGAGGGGAAGGAAATTGTCAGGTTTTTAAAGACTTGTTTGCTCTCTTGTTCCTTAAAACTGGTATAAATTTAGAATATTATATCTTGTCTACCCTTGTCTAGCTTGTCTCAATTTTAGATGTTTAAAGATAATTTCTAACCTAGACATTTGGCCTTGATTTGACAGTAATGAGAAGAAGGGATTTGTTTTCCAGAAGTTTATAAGGAATTAATATTAACTGCTGTTCTTGATGATCTCCTGAATGTTATCCCTTCATTTCATATGAGACATGAAGATCAGAATTTCATGTTACTTACTTGAAAATATTACAGTATTCATAGCTGTTTCTCATTTCAGATATACAGCTATACATTTACTTGTAAGCCCCTTCCTTTTTTTAAAGATTTATTTTATTTATGCATGCAAGTTGGGGTGCAGGCCAGAGGTGTGGGATGGTGGTGGTGAGGAGATGCACTTGAGACAGAGCGGGGAGCAGAACAGGCAGATCTACTGAAATACACTGCTTAAGGGAGCAGTGGGCGAGATAGGAGAGGTCTGCTGCACCAGGTGAGAAGCTCCCTGGCCAGATATTGAACTCGTGCTGCAGTGGCTCTGAACAGTTTCATAGTGCTGAGACTTAACCTGTTGCACTCCGAGGGAGGCCCTGTAATTCTTATCTGTAGATTTGTTGAGATAGTTATCTTGTTCATCGGGTGACTTATTACACAGAATTAGGAGGATCAAGTCAGGTCCTCTGCATTGAGTGAGGAAAGCTTTTTCTCACAAGACTTGTCATTGATACTGCTTGTTCTACAGCCAGTGATCCCAGTGGGACCAGACTGAAGGCTTTTTCTTCATCCTTCAACATTTTGTTTTCTGTGTAGACCAGACCAGCTTTTGATGACAACTGTGTCTGATGGTAAGTACCATATCATTGAACTCAATAAGGGTGTGTGTGTATTGTGATGCCCTGGTCCTGTGACCTCTTAGGGGTGGCATGATATTCACCTTCTCCTACTGGCCAGGGCGCCTTTATATTGCAAGGCATGGACTTGACCCATCATTGCATTCTATGTAAACAGCACATGCAGAAATCAACAGCAGTGAGTTTGATATCACCAGATAATCGGTGACCTTCAGTATATTGTGTGGCCCACAACTCCATTTTCCAATGTAATATTATTATTACATTTCAACTACGTGTTTTGAAATTGTCCACATTCAGAGTAGGAAAGTTAACCAATTATTTCACATTTACTGTCTGAAGAGTTAAATCGATATACAGTGCAGGTAATCATTTTCCCCAAATAGACATTTGACTGTGTAACTTTGGTAAGGGTTCTCTCTTTGCTTTGTTAAATCTCAGTGCTACCAAAACATGCACTTGGACACATGGCTTAGCCCATAAAAGTTATTGTGTGTGTTGTCAGCTTAGTCATCAGTGTTTTGAATAAACAATATATCAAAATCATCCTTTTCATTATTCAGACTTATATCTTTCAGTTTTGTGCAAAGCTTGTGGCTGCCTTCCTTTCTGCCTGTTTAATGCTTGCACCACTTCCTGTGGCTAGAGTTAACCAGGTGTACTTGAAAATGTAGTGAAAATCATGTGATTTCTGTTTGCTTACCCATTTTCAGAGAATCCTGTTTCATTACAGAGTTGAATTTATGGGAAAGATCTCTAGACACAAAAAGATTACTGAGCATTGAAGACTGATGATCTTCAGAGTAAGAGGCTGGGCCAGGCCTGAGAGGGTGGCCTCCCCATCTCAAGCACTGCTTGAGTCCTGAGTCCCAGCTGTTGGAGCATTGGTGCAGAAGAGGCCAGCCCACTCCCTCTCTGTTCAAGCCCCTGCACCCCATGATATCCGGGTATGGTTGGGGGCTCTGGCTCAAATATCTCCCACCCACGGCCAGCTCCCTGGAAGCTTCTGTCCTTGCCCAACTGCTTGATGGCCTTCAGAGTCCTCTGGCCACTGCTTTATGGGAAATGTCCCATGCACCACACCCGTGGAAGATGGGCTGCTGTCCACCCTACATGGTGGCTGGATGAGTCCTGAGGCACCCCAGGGCTCCAGTTTCCTGGGACACTGGGGTGTATCCTTCCTGCTGAGGCTCGGGGGCTGCTGGAAGATGACCCAGAGAATGGTGGTGTTCTGTCTCCAGAGGGGGAAGGGCTGCCAAGCCTGCCAACGTGTGTCCCCCAATGGGTTTGACCCCCCACAGAGAACCCCTCTGACTTCAGCTCTCAGTAGAGTTCATGGACAAAGATACTCACTCCTCACGGCAACAGATGAGACATCTGGGTGCCCATGGGCCACAGCAGGGCCTCCAGGGAACACTAAGTGCAGACAGGAAAGGAGGAATGGGATGGACTGGCCTGGACCAGCTATGGGGAGGTGAGGTTCAGGAGAGTCTACACCCCAGGTACTTCCCGCTGGGCACCCAGGGCACAGACACCCACACTGCAGCATCTCAGTCACTGTTGCCCTAGTGTTGGACCCCGTTCTCCCCCCAAGGAGATACCCTCTCCTGGTCTACAGGACAGGGGCTCCCCAGCTCCCCCTGGTCGCCAGGACTGATGTCCCCAGACCCCAGGCCTTTGCTCACCGCTGACCTGCAGTTTCCATCATGGTTCATGTGCTGTGCCTCTGGGGAGGGGCTTCTATAGCGAGACTGACCTCAGTTCAGGGACTGAATCTCCATGTATTGGTCTGGGTGTGCTCTTTCCATGGGGAAGCTTGGACCTTCTGGGGTGTGTGAGCCCGGGAAGGAACTGACACCATCCTTGGGCGTGAAGACTGGGGTCCATCTCTGTAGGGTTTATATCCTTTTTATTTGGCTGTGGCCATAGGGGTAGAGGTGTGGCCACTCTGACTTCTCTGTGTCCCTTAGGATGTGGTCACCACCCAGAATGTGTGCACGTTCTTAATGCCCGGGCTTCATATTTACATTTCCTCTCTATCCACCTGCACTTTCCAGTTCCTAGAAAAAGTGATATTTCATAGCAGGGCACCCCAAATGGCTCAATCCCTCTGAACCAGGAGACAGACCATGAAGTCACCTCTTGTGGGAGGAGGAACACAGACAGCAAACAGATGGGGAATAGAGGTTGGGTTGCCCAGTGTGAGCTGGGGGCAAGGATTCCATTGGGGAACTGAATGGGCTGCGAGTGCAAATAAGGGAGTGAACTTTCCTAGAGCGCAAAGGTGATGCAATTTAAACCAAGCATACAAAGACGACTGTTTAATTAAAAATTTAAAAAAGAACAAACAAAACAAAAGCACAAATTAAAGAAAAAAATACAAAGAAATGAAATGAATACATGGAAGTGAAGGAAGAATGAGAAAAATTTCTGGCCAGGTTCTCCCTCCCCCAATCAGGGTGGGGTGGACTCAGGACATGCAGGTGTCACAGTGGGGTCCTGGGTGTGTTCTCCCTCCCTGAGCCGCGGGTAGGGTGGGATCCGGATCCATGGGTGTCGCAGAGGGGTCCTGACGGGGTCTCCCTGGAAAAAGAGACACTTTTAATGCCCGGGGTTCATATTTACATTTCCTCTCTATCCACCTTTATAGGGCTTGCCCACATGGACCCTGGGCAGGCAGCAGAGCATGTTGCCTGCTTGCAAGTGAGCCACCTTGGGTTTGTGTCAGACTCTGGCTGCCTAGAGAACAGGATTCTGAGTTCCCTGGGGCTCATGGAGGGTAGTGATATCACTTCCTGTGTCCTCTTCCCTGAACTTGCTCCTCTGACAAGACCCCCAACACCCCTGGAATTCAGCCTGCTCCCTCTGACCAGGCCTGTCCACCCCAGTGACACAGCACAACAGGAAGCTGTGGGCAAGCAGGGCCCAGGAAGGGGCTCAGGGAGCTGGGGGCTTAGGAAGCTATAGTCCTGGGAGTCTTGGGCTTGGGGATTTGGGGCTCAGTCCCTTGGGTGCTCAGGTAGCTCAGGCCGTAGTTACCGGAAGTCTCTGGCATTTGGGGGCTGGGAGAGCTTTGACCAGGCATAGATGTGTGCAAACCCGGCCTACCTTCCTCCCACGAGGAGAGCATGAGCATCTCTGTGCCCCTCTGTCCCTGTCCTCCATGCGCATCAGAGGTGGCCTAGCACCCTCCCCAGGGTTGTCATGGGGTGAACTCATGGTTCCTGATATTATTGAAGGGCAGGTTGTTCTCTCCTGGGGCTCAAGCCCAGACATATGAGACCTATGGTCAGTCTGCATCAATTTCTTCTCCTTTTCTGCTCTTACTTTCTCCTTTCCATCCCTCCATTTATCTGCCTCCTCATTCATCCCTGAATCCTTTCACTAAGAAATAGTCCTCACCTTTACGGAGAGTCTGTGGTGTGCTGTTTTCTGTGGACAGGAGAGAAGCATCAGTCCATCCTATGTCCTCCTACTGGTTAAGTTGACTCCCGTTGTTATTAAGAATTTGTTTTGAATGGGGAGGCTGAATGGGACGAGCCATAAGCAAGAGAATCTCAAAGCATAGTGCCAATACTGTACTTTGGTGGACAGATTCAAGATAGACATGCTCGATTGGGAAGGGTCCATGATAAGATTTTTAGAGCAGAGATTCTTTTTAGCAGCCTTTCTCCTAAAAATTTGAGACAGTGACAATGTTTCAAAACATGAATCTATGCATAACATCAGGGATCACTTAAATGTGTAGAATTTAATCAAATGTCCTTGAAGAATGCACTGACTACTTCTGAGCTCTAGTATACATACAAGGACTGGGTAAAGAGGGATCTGGGCAAGTCACCCAGTAGCCCCTTGTCCCTGAGTCTTCCTTGTTTATCATTCATACAGCTTGACAGCACTGTTTGTGTTTTAGGGGTACATCTGAAATTGGGCAGATGGGCCACAAATGCCCAGGCTCTGCAGCAAGAGCCACCAAAAAGCCCCAAAAGGCCAAAAGGCCAAAGCAACAAAGGACAGCGCCTGATGAGAGGACAGGGCACTGTCTGTGGGTCTCACCCGCACGCACAATTCCAAGAGACTTCAGGCTACAGGAACAACAAACATGGGGCTTATTTTATAAACGGGGGAAACAGAGAGCTCACTGCATCCTCAAGTGGCAGCCCCCTCACCCAGAATGCATCGGGGACGGCAGCTCCTTGGGAGGCGCTGGGTTAGACCAACAAACAGGTCTCTGAGACACCAGGCCCAGGGCCTCTGGGGCTCCTTTCGGGCTACGTCAGAGACAGGACCGGAGGCCCAGAGGGCAGGTGCTGGATGCTTCTTTTCTTCTCTCTTCCTCGGAGGCCAGGAACGGACTTCTTTCTTCTCTTTTCGGAGTTTGGAACCGTTGTCTTTCTTCTCCTGGGGGCTGGTGTCGTCGTGTCTTCTCCTGTTCTCTTCAGGGGCCTCTTTCCTCTCTCGGGCTGGCGTCCTCTCTTTTTCTTCTCTTCTTTTCCCCCCCTTTAGGTCCCTCCAATCCTGGCTTATATCCTCTCCCACAGTACCATCCACAAGTCTGATTGGACCATTTTCAATCCTGGAGCTGATTGGACCTACCCATCAGCTCCTAGCACCTGATTGGCCCGCTTAAAAACGGCAGTTACTGGGCAGGAGCAACTGCCATAACTGACTCTGGAGCAGCGTGATAAGAGGCCCCACCGCTCCTGCAGGCACCCACTGCTAAGGCAGCTTGGTTCCGGTAACACATCTACCACCTCCCCCCACCGTCAGGCCCCCATGATCCTCTGCCAAAATCTGTGGGGCTCCCTCCCCACTTTGCTTCCCACATTCCTCCTCGCCCACAGGAGGCCTCAGTTCTACAGTCAGATTTCTAGGGTTTGTATGGTTTGTGTGTCCATTTCCCTGATTACTCCCTTTACAGTCCTCATAGAATTGAGATTATACAGAATTTGTCTTTTTCTTTCTGACTTATTTCACTTAATATCGTCCCCTTCAGTTTCTTTTGTTGTCACAAATGGCAAGATTCTACCCGGTTTTTCTTTAATACTTATGAGCATTCCACTGTGTCTATAGGCCACATCTTTATCACAGGGCACTTGGTTTGTTTCCATAACTTGGCTAAACATTTACTCTAACAACTATGTCCCCTAAGATTCTGTGTTTCTTTCCTTTCCACATCTCAGCACAAGTTACTCTCCCTTGTTGGATGTGTTAGACTCCTCTCTCTGTTCTCCTGGTCCTCCTGGTGAATTCATTCTTTTAGGGCCCAGTGCCCTTCAAGCTTCCCTCTTTGTAGGTCTCCCTCATGGAAGCTCTTTCTCACCATCTGTCCAGTTGACCTTTGTAAATATCTTCCTGTCTTCTTACACCAGCGACCACTGCTCCAGATTACTATTTGTATTCTATTCTTCTCCCTCAAATGAGACAAGGGACACTCTTAGCACAGGCACCTCTATCAACTTGATCAATTCCTACACGCTTGCATGGGGCATGTTCTTAGTTTCAGGCTTGCTGACTAAATGATGAACAAAATGAGGTGTGTGAGAGAGTTTGTGTTCAATGTGGATGCATATAAAAGCTTATTTTGTCAAAATTAAGGGCAAAATAAAGGATCTGAGCTGTCTATATGTGATATTCCTGGGACCTGAGCATTTTAATATGGCATGGATGTTGTTCTAGCTCTGGTCTGACAGTGTATTTTCAGATGTTTCTATGATCTACTCACTGTGCTTACTTCCTCAAAGAGGCTGCTTGTGGGGTAGGCAGGTGTAGGGTAGGCAAGAGAGCTCTCAGGCTTTTCTACCTCCCTCCTTGGGGATGGGCCTTTGCAGGCCTACATGCTGGGAGACAGAGTAGCAAAGCCTGGGTTGGGGGGGGGGCGCATAGCTTAGAGTAGCCATTAGAGTAGCTACAGAGTAGCTGTTAGAGTGCACATGCCCAGAAAGAGAGAGCAGAGGAAAGAAGCAGG
Organism: Scalopus aquaticus; assembly: GCA_004024925.1. Taxonomy (NCBI): domain Eukaryota; kingdom Metazoa; phylum Chordata; class Mammalia; order Eulipotyphla; family Talpidae; genus Scalopus; species Scalopus aquaticus. The sequence goes on along the minus strand of PVIJ01010842.1, from coordinate 31,119 downwards.
GGCAGCAGCAAGAGCACGCTGCAGGGAGGGCCCCAGAAAAGCTGAAGATTTGCTGGGAGCTAGGAGGCCTAGCCTCCTGGCCCCCCAGCCCCACCACCTTGTATATAGTTGCCAGAGTTGTAAGAGTTTAAATAAAAAGGACATAAAAAGCCACCAAGGGGTTCAGGACTCGTTTATACCCGTCTGCTCATCATCAAGAACCTGCCTAGTGCCATTTCCTGCTCCCACTACAGTTGGCGTAGTTTCGGCAGGATGATTACGCAGACAGGTATGGAACCCTCTGAAGACTTCAGGAGGCACTGAGGGGTGGCAGGCCATGAGCTGTAGTGCTCAGTGGTAGGCTTCGTCTGTGTAGGCACCTTCCCAAAGGTGGCCTGAGGAAGACGAATCCCCGGTGCAGGTGGAGAGCACTGCACACAGTGGGAAGGCACTGGACAGACATGCTGCCTGCTCAGAGGCAGGGCTGGTGATTGAGTGTTCCCTCACAGCTCTGCAATTGGAGTCCAGACAATGCTGGAGGCCACAGCAGCACAGGAGGTGACCAGAGTCCAGGAGCTTCGGGAAAAGCTGAAGACATAGAACATAGGAGGCAGACAAGGTCCAGGAGCTGCGGAACAAGACCTCGAGAGGAGGAGGAGATGGCCCACGAGGACCAGCCCACGACCCTGAGGCAGCAGAGTCGTCAGGAAGAACGAGTAAAGCACTGATGGACTTGGACTGTTGTGACTATGGGACCCTGGGGGTGGATGGTACCGTTTGTACACCCCAGAGGATGGGAATCGAAGGTGGCCGGTGGGCCTCAGTGGCCAAAAGCAGTCTGTGCGCTGCCTGGCACTCCCAGGGGCATAGCCCAGAAAGGCAATGGCCAGAGTAGAGGAGGGGCAGGCCTGAGAGCAGCCCAAAATTAGCGGAGGGAGACAGCCCTTGCCAAGTCCTCTGCAGGCAGGCAGAGGGGCTGTAAAAGCTAACTTAAGGCAAAAGCTGGTGCCCAGGTTGGGAAGCCCTGAGTGGTTGATAAGTGGCTGAAAGGTTGTTAAAGACAAGTGAGTCTCTTAAAATCACCTGTGTGTGATGCCATGTTTACTATTGATAAGGGTGAAGTATTGAGGAGCCCATCCTTGGGGGATGGGTGGGGAACATGGAAATTTGAAAATTTATGTGAACTCATTGAAAATTTATCTAAACTCAAATAAAGTAAGACATAGAAGGTTGGTTAGGGAGGATATAGATGGTAGAATCCTTATTTTCACATGCTAAACATTGGTATGGACACATGGACATACTATTGTCAACTGCTTGCTCCACAGTTAATCTTGCAGCCATGAAGCCCGAGTCTGAGTGGATGGGCAGGCCGGGAGGCATCACCTTTGACAACTCTTGGGTGCTGGCTCTCTGTCTTCAGATTAAGGTGGTAACACAGCACACTCAGAAGGGAACCTGATTCTCCTGCCCACCATGGCAATTAGGCTGTTCTTGTCAATGCTTACTTCCTTGTGGATGATCTGCGGGCTTCTCTCCTGTCTTATCACCTCACATTAACTCAGCCTTAAAACTTACGGCAGACAGTGAACTAGAGTGACTGCTGTGTGTGCCCTAGAGGGGACTGTGCTGTATAAGGAATTCCACTCTGGGCCCTACCAGCTTCTGTTGAGGAACTAAGTCATTTTTTCAGCTTCCATGTGTGGGATGAAGGGACATCTCACCAGTGGGACTACCTCTTCCCAATATAAATACACAACTAGTTCCTTCACCACTTAATGATAGCTGGCCTCAAGCTGTTTCTCCCTCTATGGATTCAGTACACATAATAGGAGGCAACACTCATATTTCCTTTCAAAATGCTTTGGCTAGACCTACTTCCCAAGACATGGGGTGGTTAAACCTCACCTTCTGTAAATATACTTTTATATGTAACTATTTCCTCACAGTCTCATTGTTGTGAACACACAGCATGTCTGGGGCACACACAGAGACAGAGCCCAGAAGCAATACTCCTGTGACATCTCATTCTCTGGGGAAGCACTCGCCTCAGTGCCACCCAGCACATTCAAGAAGAGCGGTTTCTGTTATTAATAGTTCCAGTCTGGCCAGAGGTGTGTTGCATGGGGGCAGAGATCGACCTCTTGCTGAATCTTACTGGAAGTATGCGGGATATGGAAGAATATATCAGGGAGTCTGAATCCACTTATCACCCCTTTCTCAAACTCAATATTCTCCAGCTTATTGTAGGTTAAATAGGTAACACTCCTCTCCTACATGTTCAGATGATGTTCACCCAGACTATCTCAGAGAGGGAGAGAGTATGTCAAATACTAATGTGTTCCCCAGTTCTCTGGGAATACAAACTTCATTTCAAAAGGCTTGGTTAGAGGGTACCACTACTGCTGTTTCATGAGAAAATACAGGACTTTTTTTTTTTTGACCAAAACTTGTATATTATCCTCCCTCAACACTGGACAGGCCATTGCACAAATGTAGCTGTTGTGCCTGATGTAACTTTTCTCAACCCATCTCAAATGTCCTCTTTGGAAAAAATCTCCAATCAAGGTTCTTTTGTTGAAAAATCCTTGCCTTACAGATCTGAGAGAGATATGCCCTCCTTTGAGTTCTCTCTAACTATGAGGAGGAGGACATGGGCCCATCAGCTATATTTTAAAATATCCTGGCCTTGACTATTCTATTGCCCGTGGTTTCTTTTGGTGTGCAAGAATTCCACTTACGGAATAATCAGTTAAATCGGACCATTATGGTATAGCAAATGTGGGTGGTCACAGTACATGCTATAGAGACTCAATAAATTCTCGAGGCTCAATGAATTCAGAGACTCTCTGAATTCCTGGGCCTCAGTAGTTACAGAGAACCGCAGAGATCTACAACTGCTGAAGCCTGAAGTCGGAGGAGTCTGTGCCCCTTTATATGAAACCTGCTGTTTTTGTATTAACATTTCTAGTGAGGTAGAAGAAAACCTGGAGATATTAAAGAAAACTATCCATATTACAGATGATCTTAAAAGGCAGGCAGGACAAGGGCCTAGGTGGCTATAGGCAATCTTTGCCTGTGTAGGAAATCGACTTCTGTCCTGGTTGCTCCCCTTGCTCGTTCCCTTACTAATTTTCTTCATTATTCTCTTGTTTGGGCCCTGCATCCCCAGCACCCTCATCGGAATCATCTCCTCTCTCCTGGAAACAATCAGACTCCAAATGTTCCATCAGAGGGAGCCCGGTATGACACCTCCATCGTACTTCCCCTGAGACCCCTTAGAACATCACCCCATGGTGGAGCCCTGACTGCCTCCCCAGGTCATCCATTATCAGCAGGAAGCAGTTACTGTCCATCCATGGAGGGGGCGGGAATGAGTCCCTGGTCAAGTTAGGGGTAATTAGGCAGCTTTAGGGACAGCACAGGCAGGGACTTTCGAAGAGTTAAAGGAGCTTCTGAGATAGGGCAGAAAAATTCCGGAGGGCTAATGAGGGCAGTAAATTTTAACGCTGATATTTAAAGCTTATTGGGACAGTACATTTTGAGACATTGGACAGGGGAGGTAAAAAGAGAAATTCTAAGATAATAACTGGAAAAATGGGCACATCTGCCTGGAGGAGTATAACCACTAAGAGAAAGAGCCAATTGAAAATAGGGTAATGAGATTTTAGAATAGAGATAAGAGGGTTTAAATATCATCTAGATCCAGGCCCATAGCAGCATCTCTTGCCCTTCCTTGGCGTCGCTGCCTTGGAGGCTTTGCTTTTCTTCTTTTTCCTCAAAATAAACTTTACTTTCTTGAATAAAGTTTGCTTATTATCTTGAATAAGTTTGCTCTCTCTGCTTACTTACCTGAAATGTCTTCAAATTCCTTATTATAGCTTTGTAGGAAAAGAACCAGCAGTTGTTGAAGGGCTAAATCAACAGCACATACCAGCTTCACAGAGACCCCATTTGGATGTTGGGGGGCAATCGTAGGCTTAGTTGAGTGAATTCCTCCTTAGTAAAGAAGATGCCAGGGGAGACTAAACAAAATAGACATGAGCCTTCTGGGGCCCATTGATCTGCCCTGACAGCCTGCTGTATCTGCTGAGTTTCCCATGAGGCTCCCGAGACCCAGGGCCTTGACAGCCAAGTAAAGGTGCTGGGTTCCTTGATAGTCTCCTTGCCTGGGGTGCAGTGCTAGTTCTGGCCACAAGGGGCAGCCAGTCTTCTGTGCCAGTGGTGTCCCCTGCTCTTTGCGGTGCCATGTAGTCACAGAGAACCCATTGTGATGACCCCTGCGTCAGAAACACCTTGAACTCCTGTGACCAGGGTCAATCTGTGAGTGTAGCTGGAGAGAGGGAAGAGGCTCCAAAGGCTTCTCATTTAGGAGCCTACACAGCTGCCCTGCAGGGCCCAGCTGTGTCTCAACATCACATCACGAGCCCTGCCATTCTGGAGATGTTGGTGTGAAAGGGACAGGTCAGTGCATGAAAGTGACACGTGGGAACAACACAAACTTCTGAAAAAACAGTGTGTGTGGAGAAGGCAGAGTGGGTGTCTCATGGGAGGGGTGTCTGGTGGCCTCACTGATGACAACAGGGAGCCTGCCCTTCACAGGGTGGGATCAGTGTGTCAGGGAGAGATATCACTACTGCAGATGCTCATGGCAGAAGTGCGTTCCTGCAGAGGCATTAGAGAGTTGGTCAGTGACACTGTGGGGGACATGAGGGAGACAGGGTGACAGAGGGAGAAGGACAGGAGGGAGGAGGACAGGAAGAAGGGGAACAGGAGGGAGGAAGGCAGGGCCCATGCCTGGAGCCTGAGAGACTGTTGGTCACCTGCTTCTCTCTGACGACACTGCCCTAAAGCTTGTACCTTAACCTTATTTAATATCTCACAATGCATGTGAGCCAACTATCTAGACACAGTCCCAAATTAGGCTCCAGGATTAGGTTGCAGTTTGGACAAAGCACCTGAGTTCTTCCCATGTGGTGTCCTAGGGCTGTGTGTATGTTCTCTATGTGGCCTCTGCATAGGGCAACTCACATCTGTCTTGTCTCCCTTGTCCAGGAATATGGGAATACGCAGAAGAGAAAGTCATCTAGTGAGGAAAAGAAGGAACAGGGAGGGAGGATGGCAGGTTGATATGGAAGGAGGTACGTTTTGAGGTTAAAATATAACCACTGAATCCTCCCCATTTAGCTGTGTCCTGTTGATCAGTATCCAGACACTGACCACTCTGTAGTGATCCAGATGTTTATGCTGCAGATAGGATCACAGAAGCCACTGTGGATTCTTCCCTCATCAGGGGTCCAGAATAAGTACTTGAGTCTTATCATTTGAATAGGAAACATTTCTATACTCCATGCCAACAAATGGCAATATCTGAATTAACATTAAATTCAAGTCCTTCTGGGAACACAAATTACAGTGAAGTAGCTGGGAATTGAATGTTACAGTAAGACCAGGTTGGAACCCACTCCTGTTTCAGAAGTACTCCACAATCTGCCCCTCCCCTCTGTGTCCACCAGTGCTGAGGACAGCCGGACAGCCGATGAAGTACTCAGCTATTACAAAGACTAGGAGTCTAAATGAATTTGCAACAGGGGGAGGCTGGGGACAGTGCCATGGAGAGCAGCTCTGCCTTTCACTCTCCCAGCCCATGCTTTTATTAAAGATAAGAACAAAGGAGGGCCTCCCTGGTGGCACAGCAGTTAAGCGCTGTGCTGTGGAGTTGTCAGCAGCTGCGACTCGAGTTCGACGCCTGGCGGAGGAGATTCCCATATGGCGCGGCAGACCACTCCTGCCTCGCCTGCTGCTCCCCTCAGCAGTGTATTTCCATCGATCTGCCTGTTCTGCTTCCCACTCTGTCTCTAGCGAACCCTCCCGCCGCCCCATGCCTCTGGCCTGTACCCCAGCTTGTATGCATAAATAAATAAATATTTTTTTAAAAAAAGATAAGAAAAAAAGAACAAGAAAATAGCACACATTTGTGTTATGCTTATACAAATTAATAGGTTACTGCTGAAAACAAGTTTTTCTAGTTAGTAGGGAACATGCGCACAAGCCAGTACATCCTCAGAGAGCAGGAGTCAATTTTGGGAAGAAGCTACTTTTGCAGAACTCCTGGAACTCCATGGCAGAGTAACCAGGTATAAACAAAGACTCAGGCTCTCCTTAGAGTGGCTGGCTGCCAACACACCAGACCATGGGTGTTGAGATAATATCACACACAGAGCAGATAATGTCCCCAGGAGGTAGATTCTGCTGGACCCCATAGCCCAGGCTAGGAGATGGGGGTGTCTGAGAGGAGCAATGACATTCCCAGGACACAGAACCGAAGGAAAGGAGGTCTGAATTCAGAGGAGACTCCCCATCTTACGACCATCGTTATTTACCCAGATACCTGAGATGTGGTGTGTTTTGGGTCAGTGGTTACATTAAGAATCTACCGGGGGAAGAAGATCAAAAGGATAGACCAGGCTTTGTGGAGGTGAGATTGAAGGAAGGAAACAGGTAGTGGATCCTTGAACAAGTGACCTCAATTCCTGGTGGTGGACCCCACAGAAATTAGAACTTAGTCTCAAATGTGGCCACTCCCCCTGGCCCTCCATGGAATGAGTGTCCCGGAGGGAAGGTCATGCCATGGACGGTTCTCAGGACTGACCTACACATGCATCACCTCTGGACCCTGTTCTCAATATATATGGTGGAAACACCTGTTGATGATGGAATGGATGGAAATGTAAATACGTTATTAATACAGGGAGTTACTGCTGTCTCAGTGATCTAAATAAATGAAAATGCCAATATTTTTCAATGCATCCACAAACAAATGTGAGGATGGTTAAGGTTTTAGGAGTTCTGCTTGGGTCATGGAGCTGAATGCTGCATGAGGTAACCAGACAGGTTTTTAGTCATTAAAGATCTCATCACTTCTTTATTTTTTAAAGATTTATTAATTTATGCATACAAGAACTGGGGTATAGGCCAGAGGTGTGGGATGGTGAGGGGATTCACCAGAGATAGAGTAGGCAGCAGAACAGGCGGATCCACTGAAGTACACTGCTGAGGGGAGCAGCAGGCCAGACAGGAGAGGTCTGCTGCGCCATGTAGGGAGCTCCCTGGCTGGGGATTGAACTCCTGTTGCAGTGGCTGCAGATACCTTCATAGTGCTGAGATTTAACCCATTGCGCCACCAGGGAGGCCCAAGTTCTCATCACGTCTAAGGCCTAGAGCTTTCTGGAATCTTCCCCATTGCCCATCCTCTTTTCTAAGTCCCTGGCTTTTGGACATTTGTGGTCTGATATTGTGACCCCGACCTCGAGGTGGTGTTTGGTGAATTCTCTGACCCTATGCTCCTCCATGTCCATCTAGGGTGGACATGAGACAGCCACATGACTGGTAAATTCTGCACAGTGGAGAAGCTCCAGGAGGAACAACAGAGAAGCTGGTAGGGCACCCGGTCCCAGACTGCACTTATAGAAACACCTCCTGCACCCTGGGTACTAACAAGGCCTGAACCGCAGCCAAAAGAGACATCACAACCTTTTGTCCTAGGCTAGTGGCTCAGCAGCTGACGATAATGAATGTGGTGAGCAGCAGAGACCTAGGGTGGGGCTGAGAGGACAACTCTTTACCTTCAGTTTGCCCAGTTGCCCTCTGGGTCTGGACTTCTTTCTACTGGGGCTCTGTTCCCACACCATCATACCAACCATGCGACCTGGGCCACTTCCTTAAATCCCAAGACTGTCCTGTCTTCCTGAGGACAGGGCAGAGGAACACTAATAGCAGTGTTGCAGGATTTTGCACATTAATGTGGCAGAACAGATTCAGGTTTGGTGGCAGCACAGCCCATATCCGGGAGGAGGCAGCCCCCCATGTGCGACCAGGTCCTTGGTTCTCCCCCACCCTCCCTGGAGTCTCAGCAGCCTCAGCAGTAATGGAGCCCCTGGTGTGTGCTTAACTACTCAACCACTTCAATCTTGTTGCTGCTCCCTGCATCATCAGCACCTGCCTCAGGAACCAACACATGAGAAAAAGAAACTACCCTCTGGGTTAGCTTCCCCATGTGAATGTGCATGTGAATGTGGTGCTGTCCCAGAGGCAAGGACATTGCCCCCTGATAGGAGCAGAGTCAGGCCCTTCCTGGAGCCTGGAGTCAGTGTGGATGGGGTGAACCTGAATGATCTTATCCCATCACCACCAGTACTAGGTCCTGGGTCAAGATGAACTGGGGGCCCCATAGAACAGATATCACAATCCAGGATCCCTCCCATGCAGGACACAGCCTCACATTACTGTGCTTGAAATCTGCCTGGTGGTGCCACCTGGGACTGTGTCAATCTGTGGCCACAGAGCTGAGTGTGGCAGGACCAGGTGACACTCTCTCTGCTCCCCAGCAGGTATTCAGGACGGTGGTTGCCTACCAGTGCCTGGGCTCCAAGTGGTCCAGGGGAGTGAGCCAGATAAAGCCTGCCATCTACAGTCTGTGCCAGCCTCGACCACTTCAATCATGTTGCTACCTGCGTCCTCAGAACCTGTCTCAGGAACTGACACATGACAGCCCAGCACAGCGCCATGGTGGTGGAACACTGGCTCAAGGTGGCACTGATACGCTGTGCAGGCCCAGGGGAGGCCTCTCAGAGCCTGGCCACTGCCCTTTTCTCCTCTGCCCCACTCACGGTTGAAGATTATGGCCCAAGATCCTGTGTGGTCCTGACTCTTCCTGCCAGGTCTCTCTGAACTTGACACTCAGAGCCAATAGCTGAACTCACTTTTGCCACTTGAGTCCTCCTTGAAATATCTCAAATTGCCCCCTTCTCCCCCCAGTGTGTGTTACTGCTCAATGTCAAGGGCATCCTCCCAGGGAACTCTGGGCTTCTGACACCCAGCAGGGAGGGGAAAGCTGAGGGGGCAGAGGTCAGTGCAAGCAGGGCTCCGCTCCCCACACCAGAGCTCCTGTGCCTCCCCTCCCAGGAGTGCCAGTTCTTGAGGAACTGCTCTTCCCTTCATGCCATCAGGTCAGCTCTGCAGAGCACCTGGGTTCAGCGTAAGAAAAAGCATGGAAGAAAGTTTCTGATGCACATTGTTCTCCTTCCCGTAAGAAAAAGCATGGGAGAAATTTTCCAGGTAGGAGGCCAGTTCCCCTGGGTGGACTTGGGTGAGTGAGGCACCAGCTGCCAAAGGTCTGTCCTTGTCCCCCTCAGTCAGCTGGGACCTCCCTGGGAAAAGCAGACCCTGGGGGCAGGGATTGGGCTTGAGGTCACTCTAAGTTCCTGTAGCCACAGGCACCAGTTCTGAATCAGGAACCAGTTTCCACCAATATCTGTTAAGGAACTGGAATATGTCTGAAGTTGAGACAAAAGCTCAATGTAGACTGAAAGTTCTAGGGAGTAACTGATATATGTTCTCAACGACTCACACCTGACTCACACCCAGATAACTGCTTAGGAATCTCCTGCTGTGCTCCCTGCTTCCTTCAAGGCAGTAAATCCTCTGCTACCTAATTGCTCAGAGCTCAGACTTTGGAGAAAGATCTCTTCTGGTCCTGCCAGCATAAATAAAAACCTCTCCTCCTCTCTGAGTGCTGTCTGGTTACCTGATGGAATTATGCCATAACAGGGTGATGGGGTGAGCCAAATTGGAGACCTTTAGGCTTTTATTTCATAGCAACTGAGTTATGTGCCCACTTTCCCCCAGATTATTCAAAACAGACCCAATTACTGAAAATGGGAAGAGACCCCATGTAACCAACAAGAGAGCACTCTCCCCAGCCCCATGGAGATCTCCATGATCAGAGGGAACCAGTGAGCCTGAGCCTTCAGGCTGGTGGAATCTGTCATTTCCCCAAAGAAGGGACTCACCTTACCCCCGTGTGTGCAGTGTTCTGAAGCAGCTCTTCCTTCTCTCCCGTCACCTTTGGCACTGGACTGGGCAGTTCCAGTTTCTGTGCAGTGATGACAACGCGATGAGCAGGAGGCAGGTCATCAAGGTAGAGTGGAGGCTGGGGTTCTGCATAAGTACAGGGGTGAGAGGGGAGGGGGAATGGGCAGGATGTGGGGGATTTATCTGTTTGTCAGCTAATATTCCCTCGGAATATTCCAGACCTCCTTGAGTTGTGAAAAGGAATCATTTAGTCAGATGAGGGCAATTTGTAGGCAAGGCACTTTGTTGGTGGCACAACATGGTGGGACCCAGCTGATGCAGGAGTGGGTGCTGTGCTGAAGGAATGAGCAGGTCTGTGTCAGCCACGCAGGGGCATCCTGACATTTAGCTTCTTCCAAGCTATGGGGTATGTTGTGAAGGGGTTTCCTCGTTTTGCTGAACCAACCGGTCTGTGCCAGTCAAGCCAGGGACTTGAAGTTCCTATGTCCCCCACACATTCACAGGAAGGACGCACGGCAGTCTCCAGGGATTTCTGCCCTACAGGGATTTCTAAAAGCCAAATGGCCTCAAGGCTGCTCAGGGAGAGAATGTGATGGGTGGTATCAGATGTCCAGGATCTTAAGATATATATGCAGGGACAATGGCATGAGGGACAATGTCTGCAGTGATGCTGTCCTGGCTCTTCCAGAAGGGGCCCCCCACGTTCCCAACCAAGGAGGAGAGAGCTGTGAAGGACCTGAAGCAGCAGGTGGGTGTGTCTTTGGGGGAGGGGACCATGGAGAAACAGACAGGGTGCTCCCCTCTGGAGGCCTGCAAACAAGAGAGGGGACTTTCCTGCTCCAGCCTGCCCCCTTTGCCACAGTGACATAGTCTCCATTAGATGTGACCAGGATCAGGGCCTGGAAGAGCAGGCTCAGGATGGTTTGGGGCCAAGAGGGTCTTCTAGAACCCTGTACCCTGTGGTTGGCCAAAATTGGGTCCTCAAGTGTGAGTAGTGTGAGGACAGGGGAGGGAGGAGGGAGGCTGCTCAGGGTCCTGTGCTCCACATGTCCCCGGGGGTGGAGGAGGCTGAGCCTGAGGAACTGTGAGGGGAGGGCCTGTGGGACACCTGAGATCTATAGCTCACCTGACCCCTCTCCACTGACACAGGGTGTTGTCCCCTTCCTGGGAACATTCTTGAAAGACCTGAAGAAGCTTGACATGACGATGGAGAATTACCTGGTAGGTGAGCCTGGAGGCAGGTGGGGGTCGAGAATCTGTGCTGTGGGAGGAGGGAGCCACATTCTGAGTCTGGAGCTGTCATCCTGGGCAAAAACCCTCTCATGAGGCCTCACAGCTGCCTTGAGGAGATGGGTGGCCACAGCCATGTCAGGGATGGGTCAGTGGGGGCTCCACATAAGGCGCCCTCTCGGATGGTGTCCAGATCCCCAGGCTGCTGAAGCAGCAGAGCTGCCTGACTGAAAGCTGCATGGGCTCCTGTGAGAGAGGGACTCAGAGTGCCCTCAGGCTGTGCCCAAGGTGGGAGATGAGGCCTGGCCCCTGTGTGTCAGGAGGCCCATAAGTGACCGCACAGCCCTTTTCCTAGGAAACCCCAGCCCCCATCTGTCCACAGAGAGGGATGGGCTGCAAAGTCCCTGAGACTCGAACACTATGACCCCTTCTCTGAAGCACAGAATCAGCTTAGGTTCAGTGCTGTTTCTGTGTGTGTGGGTGGGTGGGGGGTCTCTGCCGAGGAACCTGGTATTGGTAAAGCAGGAGAAGGGATGGGAATAGGGGACTTATAAGAACTGGGGTCTCTTTCTGATGCACATTGTTCTCCTTCTAGTGGGACATCAACCTCCAAAGAAGAAATGAGGTAAGTAGCTGAGGAGGGGTAGAGGGTCAAATTCACGGGCAACCTCATTCAAGGCAGAACCCTGCTTGACTCCACAAACTTTGTCTTCCATCTGTTAGGTGAGTTTGAATTAGAGAAGTGACATCCATCCATTTTGGCAGTTGCAGGTAGAAACATGGTGTCAAGGACATGTCCATGGAGGTCTATTTATGTCCATCTCAGTTTTTGTTAAATTTTTTTTTTCATACAAGCTGGGGTGCAGGCCAAAGGTGCAGGGTGACAAGAGGGTTCACCAGAGAAAGAGCAGGGAGCAGAACAGGTAGATCGACGGAAATACACTGCTGAGAGGAGCATTGGATGAGGCAGGAGAGATCTGCTGCACCATGTGGGAATCTCCCCTGCCCGGCATTGGACTCACACTGCAACCGCTGACAGCTTTGCAGTGCTTCGCCCAACCCGCTGGGCCACCAGGGAGGCCCATATGCCCATATCAGTTTTTAGGAAAGTCCTGGATGGAATTGGAGAGAAGCACGTTTTTCCTGGGTGTTCAAAGGCCCCAAGATGGTCCCAAGCCCCCCACTGCACCCTCCAGAAGCCCCTGCCCCTTGCCCCACCCAGGCCCTGTCTGAAACCTCTCTTCCCTTGGGCCCCAGGAATAGTTTCATGAGGCAGATCCTGTTGCTGCAAGAGGCAGCAGAGCACTACAACCTGAAGCCTGAGGGGCAGTTTGGTGCCTGGTTCCAGGATTTGGAAAAGAAGAGGTGGTTTGTGGCAGGAGTTGGGTAAGGACAGGGCTTGAGTGTCCAGGATATATTTGTCCATTACTATCGGGAAGACCCAGACCACAGGGCAGGCCTAATCGGGTCTCTAACTCCTGCTGCTGGGCAGAAAGTGGGAGCGACCCCTGAAGTGAGGCTCCTGGGAGGCTCACAAGTGCCCCTCTGTCCTGTAGCCACATCCTGTCCTATGAGCTGGATCCTGTCACAGTCAGCTGATATCTCAAGGCTAAGGCTGGCCAACATCAATGTTGGGGGTGAGTGAGTGTCCAGGAGGGCAGAGTTTGAATCCTTGATGCTCTGTAAGTTTTCAGCTGACTGTATTGTTGGGAAGGCAGAGAGTTGACTCTGGGGTCCCTGCTGCAGCAATGAGCAGCCTGGGGATGGGGGTGATTCAAGTCAGCTTTCTGATTATTCCTTTAAGAACTAGGTCATGATCACTGATCCCTCAGCTGGCGGGGACAGATGGGGTCCTGGGGGTGACTGAGCACAGAGCACAGTGCTTTGACAACAGGGTGCCTTTGGGGTGAGCAGGGCGGGGTGGACCATGGTCCAGAAGTAGACTCACATATAATCCATCTTGCCTATTCAACCACCAGGCCCCCAACAACCAACCCAGTGCCAGTGACCCAGCAGCTCACACAAGACCTCTTCCTATACTGGAGATAAGCTGCAGCCATAGGGGCATGATGTGAAAAAAAGCATTAGGAGCCTTTCCTGGGGCCCCAGGATGGCCAAGGGGTGACCTTTCCACACCTCCCTGTCTCAATTGCATGGACATTTTCTTATATAAAGGGGGAATATTCATTACTATATAGGGCGGGATATATATTTTTATTTGTGTTTTATATAACTAAATAATAGATTTTACTTTTAAATTTATGTTATGGTAAACACTGAGAGTTGTGGTCTGGTTCTTTCAAGGAGGTGCATTTAAAGAGGGACATGTTCTCAGATTCCTCAAGAGTAATAAACCTCTGAGTCATCAGCTGTTTTTGGTATAAAATAAGAACATCCGTCCTCCTCCTCTGGCTTGTCCCCCTCCCCCATCATTACAGCGAACTTTCACTTCAGCAACTTTAACCTGGAAGAGTGACACAGCCCCACAGAAATCACCCTGTGACGTAGAAGGATGCTTTCACAGACAGAACAAACACTATATTAGTAATATTTCTTGATTTACTTTTTAATGCAGATATTAATATTTTCTTAATATAAATTACAGGACTAATACCAGTCCACCCCCAAGACTATGGCTGATGACAGGGGTTAAAAATATCTGTGCTTCTCTTGTTGAGGTTTCTATCCACTAACTATTTGGACTTATGGTTTTCTACTTTACCCTTTTTTTTCTGCTGACTGTTCCTTTTACAGAATTCTCTGTGGCATATGAAACAAGTCCACAAGGCAGAGTCACTGGATGACCACAGGGACGTGGATCAGCTCCCTGGGGTTTGGTGACTCTTTCTTAGGAGGAGATTTACAAAGTGCAGAAAGCTCAGCTATCACCATGGGCCCCTCTCCTCCAGGCCTCGATCCTGGACAGCCCAGCGGGATATGCTCACCCACCTCCAGATAATCCTCCGTCATGGTGTCAGCATCACCAGCTTGGTGAGGATGGTTCCGAGGAAGGGAGTGGCACCCTGGATCACTGGGGTGATGATAGGATGAGACCCAGCTCTCACGTGTCCCCAAGGACACTCCACTGGGAAGTTCTACCTCTCATCTTCATGTCCTCCCCACATTAAACTGGGAACCCATTTTAAAATAACATGCTCATTGGGGGCCTCCCTGGTGGCGCAAAGGTTTGAGTCTCAGCACTATGAAGTTATTTGCACGTCGAATTCCATCCCCCTGCCAGGGAGCTGACCCATTTGGTGCAGCAGACGTCTCCTGTCTCACCCGCTGCTCCCCTCAGCAGTGTATTTCAGTCAGTCTTCCCGTTCTGCTCCCCAGTCTGTTTCCGATGAATCCTCTCACCACCCCATCTCTTAAAAAAAATAAAATAAAATAAAATGCTCATTGGGTGTTCATGCTGTGTGATAGCATAGTGTGAACTTGAGCATGACAATTCTCTCTCATCCCCCTACCTTATTGAAGCATCACAAGGCCCGTTCTTCCCTGGAGACAAAATTGGGAGAGAGGGAGAGTGACAGAGAAAGAGTAGAGGGGCAAAGAGAAAGAGGAAAAGGGGAGAAAGAGAGATTGATTTTATTTATTCAAAGATTCCCCAAAATTTGAACCACGGAACATTCAACCCAGGAGACAAGCACATCACCACATGGCTGAACTTGTGCTTGGGAAGCCCAAAGAGGGGCTTATCATGTGAAGGGGACCAAGCAAACACTCACATAGCCACCCTGGCAGAGGCAGCGGGTAAGGACTTCGTGGAACTCATGGACTTTATGTGTTTTGGGAAAGACCAGGGATTTAGCTGCCCTCTGCTCTCACAATTACAGGAATGGCCCATGTGCTGACATCTGGGGATGCTGGGGCACTCAACACCCCTCCCTTTGAGCCTGGGGCCAAAGGCAGCTCAGTGATAGACCCTCAAGTTTCTTTCACTGGATGCCTGTACCAGGGCCAGGAAGCTCCTCCCATGCAGCAATTCATTCATCTTCACCACCCCCTAAGAAGCATGTGCCCCCTCAGTCCACCTTGCATGTATTCTCAGTGAACGTGAAGTGAACTGAAGTGAAAGTCAGAGACTCCAGCAGCAGCCTAATGCCATGCAAGGAGAAGGCATCAAAACCTGCAATATCCACTCCCCAAACTTGAACCCCACCCCCGCTGGACACATACCCTCAGGACTCAAGGGTTTGAGTCCCCACCCTAACACCATCACTGGCCCCCACAACCACACCCCACCCCACTCGAGTTCCCACCTCAGCCCCTCTCAGGATCCAATACTAGGGTCCTGCACCCTCTATTCCTCAGAACATCCCTCCGTACCCCACCCTGCCACTCCACCATCAGGACCCTCAACCTAGGGCCCCCATTCCCAGCCACAGCCCCTCAGGCCAAACCCCGACTGCCTCACAATGGGCCTCCACCCCACGCCCAACATCCCCAACTGGGCACCCACAGCTTTCATGGAAGGGAGCAACAGGCAGGACCCTTCTCTGAGCGGCCTCCAAAGCCCCACATCTACACAGCTCTGCCCTTGAGCCCCTATGGATGCTCCCCGGCTGAGGCCACTCAGGACACCTGGGAGCCCCAGGGAGGCTGCAAAGCTCTGCAGCTCCCCTCCCTACAGCCCACGCAGGGGGCAGCAGAGGAGGCTCCACTGGCCTTAGGCTTGAAATGGATCCTGCAATCTGCAGGTCAGAATTTAGCAACTCAGGCAAAGTGCAAGGAAAAAGTGAAGCAATTCAACAGAAAATTGAGATGCAAATTCTAAGCAACTGCGGGTGTCACAACAAGTTTATTTTAGCAAAAGCAATACATATCAACTTTTTTTCACAACTTTTTTTTCACAATTCTAGACTCCTAAACTATAACCAGTGCCTTGCTTGTCCACTCTGCTTCATATCTACAGGCATTAATATGCATGTCCGAGCCAGGATGTCCCTGTGATCATCCCACCAGGAGGCTTTTCTTTGGCAGGTTTTTCACATGAGAACCTAAAGCTGAGAGAGAATTGGCTGGCCAGGGAGCCTGCAGCACCGACTCAGACAGGGCATCCCAGCGGACCCATCCTCTGTTCTCTAGGGTGACCTGCTCCCTCCACGCTGGGGACAACTCCTCTTTGTCCCACAAGTCTACTCTCGGCCCGTTCCCGCTGTTTCCTTTGCTGCGCACTGTCCATCTGTGAGGCTTGTTAATGTGTACCTCTCTCGCAGACTTCTGGTCTAATCTGGCCACTAGGAGACACTGAAAAGAAGGGGAGGGTGAGGCCTGTGAGTGGCAGGCACTGACTCCCCCTGCCCCCTCATGCCCTGTGGCCCAGGATGTGACCATCCTCCCGGATCTACACCTAGTTCTTTCTCCAAAACACCCTGACCTACCCCTCCATCTTGTGTCCATGCCCCACTGGGGACGGCCCAGGTCGGAGGGAGGAGGAGTGACCAGGATAAGGAAGGAGGACCGACCAGGAAGGGGTGAGGTGACTGTTCCCAAAGAGGTAAGTGTGTGGCCTGGAAGCAGGGGACACATGCAGGCTCCCAACTCCTGCTGACCCAACAGGTCCAAGGCCTTAGGCTGAAACACAAGGGCCGCCCCTCCTTGCCCCCTTTTTTGGTTCCCTGACCATGGCCCAGTGCCCAGCGGGACAGTCCAGAAACAGAAAGTGTGGATCTGCACAGAGCCTGGTCTATACGCCCCTCCCAGAGTTGTAGCGTCCTCCCCACGCATGTCCATACCCTCCCCTACTCCGCACGTCTCCTCTCCCCTCACTTCACCCCACTTGCCTGGCACATGTCTCACACCACCCCACCCACTTCTCCTCTCTGCTCATGTCCCCTCAGCATGTGTCCATGATGTCCCTCCAAGCAGGGCCCCGCACATCTGACCACTCCCCGGGCACGTCCCCCTCCTACACAAGGTCCCCCACCCTGCCATGTCCTCAGTTGGGCAGCAGGTGAGTCGTCCGAGCAACTTCTCCAGTTCTAGATCCAAGGTGAACATGGCCTGTCCCTGGGGCTGGCGGGGTTCACTCCGTGGGGCAGGTCCCGCTGAGTTTCCCTGACCTCCACTGCTCTTGCAACATCGGTACTTGAGTGAGTGGTGGATTTTTTGGACTGTGACCCCATTAGTCCATTAAAAGAAGTGGGTATTCACAGACATGACTTGAACTCTGCAGACACATTTGGAGGGAGAGGCCATCTCAGTCTTGGAAATGTAAACAGGAGGGAATGGGGCTTCCCTGGTGTCCTCGGGGTTAAGTCTTAGGACTACCACCACTACGGCAGCAGTTTGACCCTGCCAGGGAGCTAACCCACATAAGGCACAGTATAACTTGTCTGTCTTGCCCACTGCCCCCCTCAGCAGTACATTTCAATAAATATGACTGTTCTGCCCCCTACTCTGTCTCTGGTGAAAACTCTCCAACTGCACCTTTGGTCTACACCCCAGTTCTATGTAGAAACAAACAAACAGAAAAATAAACAGGAGGCAACATTTGACAGTGACTTGAAAATTGTGTAGGAGTTTTGCAGACAAAGAAGGTGTGAAATGAAAGAACAGAGTAAGAGCTGCTCAGCAAACATAATATGCAGGTTTGTAAAATACAAGGCCCAGTGAGAAAGTGCTCTGTGCTATTTATTAGCATTGCATCAGGCATATGAGTTTTGGGTGTTGGTGTTTGTGAATGAGCCTGTGTATCTACTACATGAAGGTCCCTGTGACCCTCCACAGCTGTCTTTCACCCACTGTTGTCTTCATGGGCCTGGGGACTTACCTGCCTTCCCCCTTCACTCATGGTGACCTCTGGTTGTTCTTACAGTGCACAGTTCATTTGTTTCCTCTGTAGCACATCATGTCTTTCTCTTTCTCTGAATTATTTTACGCAGTATAGTTCCCTCTGAGTCTCTCCAGCTTTTGCAAATGGTAGAGTATCCTATTTTTTAGAGCTGAATCATGTTCCATTGTGCATACACATGGCTTCTTTGTGCCATTCATCAGTGGGCATGTGGGTTGTTTCCAGTTCTCAGCTAACAACTGTAATGCCGCAGTGAACCCGGGGACACAGGTATCTCTTCAGGTTAGTGTTTGTGTCCTTCTGGTAAATACTGGAATTGGGATAATTGAATCCTCTAGATGTTCTGTTTCTAATTTTTAGGGAATCTCTGTACTGTTTTCTATAGTGACTGTGCCACTAATTCACATTCCCCCCAACCATTCTTTCTTGACATCTTCCCCACAGGTTGTTTCTTATCTTTTAGATAATAGCAGGTATGAAGTAGCATCTTATTGCTGCTTTGATTCCATTTTTCTAGTGAGAGACCATGTGTATCTATTTATCTGCATGTCTTCTTTGTAGAAGTACCTGTTCAGATTCTCATTCCATTTTTAATAGAGTTGTTTATTTTTTGTTGTGTTTCATGATGTCTTTATAGTGCCAAGATAGGAACCTCTTGTTTGTTGTGTGATTTTCAAACATCTTCTCCCACTAATAGGGATGTCTTTTTGTTTTGATTATCATTTCTTCAGCTTTGCAGACACTTTTATTAATTTGCTGCTGTCTCTCTGGTTTATTTTTGTTTCCCTTGCTATGAATGCTGAATCCCCAAAGACATCTCTGAGACAATGCTCAAAGAGCATATTGACTGTGTTCAAATATGGCTTAATATTTATAAAATTCTCTGTGTCTATAGAACAGGATAATGCCTTACCTGTCAAATTCAAAATTTTGAGCTTTCAGTAACATTTTCTCATCTGATTCACCCAATTTGTGAGTAGATAATATTGGTGTTTGGCACGAGTCCTAGCCCATTTGGGTCATTGTAACAAAAATCGCTCACACACGGTAGTTTCTAAAACATGGAATATGTATTTCTCATGGTTCTGGAGACTAGGACGAGCAAGGTCAAGGCAGGTTTGTGTCTACTGAGGGTTTACTTCCTTCTGGATATCCCCGTGTAACCTCACATGGTGGAAGGGGAAAGGGGAGCATGTTTTGTGAGGACACTAATCCCATTCCTGAGATTCCATCCTCATGAGACAAGAATCTCCACCTTGTAATGCCATCCCTTTGGGCTTAAGTTTCTGCATAATCATTCGGGCAACACAAATAGCCCATTGTACCCAGGGCACTGACAAACTATTTCAATGACTTGATCCGAAAGCAGTCATGTGACTGAGCTGTACTGCAATCTAGAACCTTAACCCTTGATTTACTTCCCTGGACAGACACAGAGACACCTCATAGGTATGAGGCTTTGGTTCCACAATACCCTGTTAAGTTGGCATAAAAATTAAGCGAGTCATAGGAACTGGTCTGATTCCCCAATGCATGTACACAGTATGTTCATGCTCTACTTCTAACATGGTCTGTTAATGGTGTGTTATATCCTGTCTAAAAACAACAAGGGGGACATGCACTGGATCTTCAAGGAGGCAGCACCATGGACTCAAAACGTAAGAGGGGGCACCAGCGTTGGGTCTGTGAAGGACACAGTGCCTGTGGAACAGTGAAGGGAAAGGTATGTCTCTCTAACTGAAACAGGATCCTGTGAGGGAGCATCATCCTCCTTCTGTGGAGGGAAAAGAAAGAACAAGTCCACAGTTGTCTAATGGAAGATAAAGAATTTCTTATGGCATGAGACGGAGTACATTAAAAGCAGAGGGTTGTGGGCATCCCTGGTGGCGCAGCGGTTGAGTGCTGCGCTGTGGAGCTGTCAGCGGCGCACGATGCGAGGTCGACGCCCAGCCAGGGAGAATCCCACATGGTGCTGCAGACCTCTGCTGCCTCGCCCGCTGCCCCCTCAGCAGTGTATTTCTGATCTGCCTGTTCTGCTCTCCACTCTGTCTCTGGTGAACCCTCTCGCCGCCCCATGCCTCTGGCCTGTACCCCAGCTTGTATGTATAAATAAATAAATCTTAAAAAAAAAAAGCAGAGGGTTATATGTGAGAAATCTTTATTCCAGAATTCCACATAATGATGATTTTAGTCAAGAGATGGATAAATTATTCATTATTCTCTCTGAGGGAGAATCAAAGAACTGATATTGTAATATTAGTTCACAACAGTGGTTCTTAGTACCTATTTTCCACTATAATAATTTCTCTAATTTATCAGCAGCATTACACTCAGGAATATTAACTCTTGATTTTTCTTTATATCAAGATTTTTTTCATTTCCTAAAATTTTCTCTCTTGTGTCATACACTTATTTTTCTGAGTCAAGTTGAAGGTTTTTCTAAGTAGCAAGGATTTCATTAGAAAGTAGTGTTTTGTGAAAAGATTTAGTCAATAGTTAGAAACTAATAATACATTTGTAATCACTTGCTGTTGCTTTTATTTATCTCAGCCCAATGGTTTAATTACTCTTTTGTGCACTGAACACTAAGAACCGTAATAGCTAACATTATTCAAGCAATTTCTGTGTAATGTGTCTTGTGTCTCGTGTAGATTCAGATATGAGCTAATAGAGTCTTCATAGCATTCTGTTGCTTTGTGGTGTTAGATATCTCTACCAGGATCTGTGCAGCTATTTTGAAGCAGGAGAATATCTGCTCTTCATTGTGGAGTTCAAAGCCCATCTCTGCCACTTACCAGCTCCAAGACCTCAGGGAAATCAGTTCTGCTAATGATAAAGTGCATGTGCGCGCTCCCTGCTTTTGAACACGTGCATGGATCCACTTGGGTCTTATGAAAACACTGTATTAGTGCCTGTTTTGCTAATTGAAGGAAAACCAAGGAGGTTTCCGCTTTTTTAAGAGGAGAGAAAAGCAGTGGTTTTGCAGTGGCCATGCTAGAGGCTGGGGCACCTGAGAGCTAGGGTGGTCTCCGAGGGCCTTCCCAGAGCTGCTGCAAATGGGCTGTGAAAGTCCAGTATTTCTGATTATATGTTACATGTGATATTTGGTGTTATTTGGTGGGGTTTGGGAGTCTAGGGATGCTTAGATGTTTTCCGTACAAATGGACAGTGCTGGTCTGTGTCTTCCCTCCATTCAGTTCACAGAAGGTTTCACAGGAACACCCTGCACGCAGGCAGCCAGCTGGTGATGTAGCTCTAATGCAAGGCCGCAGTGAAATGACTTGCCTATTGCAAAGTACTGCAGACATGTAGCTGCTATTTTCCCTGGAGCTTTCCATAACATAGGGGTAGCTGCTCCTGTTTCAGAGTATCACGGTTGGGAGAGTAATTCCATGGGCCCTGGAGAGAGTCCGATGTCTTCAAACACAAGCGCCTAGAGAAGACAACTTTCCAATGTAGGTGAGAGCTGCTTCCAGCAGGGTGTGCATCACCTGCTCTGCGTTCCCTGCAAACCCGCCAGAGAGAACAGGCCGCATGAGAGCTTTCTTTAGGAATAAAATGGAGCTGCTAGGCTGTCAAGGTGATGAAACCCTAGCAAGGATTATCAAATCAGCTGTTGAAATTCCCTCCCTGGAGAACTTCAGGAAGAGAGCAGGCATCTATCAGTTCTAGGAGCTTAAACCATGTGCTGTTGGAGGAAAGATGAAAACTTCCAGTTAGACCAAATGATTTTTCATAGTCCCTTCCAGCTCAATCATTTTTCTACTGTGAATTCTATTTACTTGACAACTTGTGATTTTTAATAGGAACTCTGCATTTCTTAAAGTACAACTCCTTTGTAAACTTTCATAAGTATCAATGATTATATTGCATTTAAGCTTCATCCCAACTAAGTACAGTGGTCTGTTACAGGATAACCAGCTTCAATTTAATGTTCGCTGCCACTTAGTGAGCAGAACAGTGAGTCTGATGACCCTTTGAGCTCAGAAATCCCACTGCACAGCACCCACAGCGCAGAGCTCAGCAGACTGTGATCAGGCTTTTCCTAGCACCCTCAAAACCGGGTGATTCACTTTCCTACTCACCCATGATTCCTTTCTAGCAAGGATTTAGGTTTCTTTGGGATCTTTTATTTATTGTTTTTTTCTTATTTGAAGAACTTGGGTCTGGCATATTCTCAGTTTGGACCTATAATGAATAAGGGCAGAGTCTTCTGGCCCTGAGCATTTCCTCTGAAAGACCCCTCAACATGTGACTCAATGAACCAAATTTATTCACCATTTCTCATCCTCACAGTCCATGTCTGGTGGTTTCCATGGTGACTCCCTGACCAGCAGCCTCTTTGCTTACCAGATTTCTTATTGTTCAGCTGCTCGTTTGTCTTAAGTTTAAAGTTTGAAAACTTAAGCTCAATAAGAACATTGTTTTTATTCAGTTAGGGTCTGGGCAGCTGATCAAGAGCCCTGGGATGAGCATTCACATCATCAAAGTGTGGCTATCCTGTGTTTAAACAAATGGGGTCAGACTGAAGTGTTTTGTGATGTGACAGAATATTAAGCATATACTCACAGAAGCCCTACAAGGAGGTTGGGAATTAATGGGCTTTTATTTTCACAATCCCGATTAACAGGCCCAGTACTGACATCCACTGTTGACTCTTCACGCTGTAAAATCATGAATATCACGTTTTTTCATGTCAACACATGGCATTCTCTACTAAACATACTTCATACCTTCATCTCATGGCCTCTACTTCAACTCTTACATTCAATTAAAAGAAAAAAAAGCTTTGCCTTGGTTTCCTTTCCCTCTTTCTTTCTTTCTTTCTTTCTTTCTTTCTTTCTTTCTTTCTTTCTTTCTTTCTTTCTTTCTTTCTTCTTTCTCTCTCTCCCTCTCTCTCTCTCTCTCTCTCTCTCTCTCTCTCTCTCTCTCTCTCTCTCTCTCTCTCTCTCTTTCTTTCTTTCTTGTCATGTTTGTTCTATGTTCTAAATAATCCCACAGAGCAAAGTTCAGTGACGTTTGTACAGCTACTTTCTGCAGGGGACATGTAAAGTTTTACATGGGGGACCTTGCTTGGGATCCCACCACTTCAAGAAGGGATCATGCCCAGCTACTGAGGACAGGTGGAGATACCTTGGGAAGAGACATGTTTGAGAAACTTCAGACCACTCAGAGGGTGTCTTTTTCAGTACTCTCCCATATTATCTGTTTAACAGAGCAGCAATCTATCAGAACATTCTAGAAAGTCTAGTTGTTATTCTTGCAGAGACGGAAAGGACTCTATTTTAAAAAAAGATTTATTTATTTAGGCATACAAGAACTGGGATGTAGGCCAGAGGTGTGGGGGTTTAGAGAATTCACCAGAGATAGTGGGGAGCAAAACAGGCAGATCTACTGAAATACACTGCTAAGGGGAGCAGCGAGCAAGACAGGAGAGGTATGCTGTGCCATGTGGGTTAGCTCCCAGGCTGGAGATTGAACTCATGTTGCAGTGGCTGGTAATACCGTGAAAATGTTGCGTCTTTACCCTCTGAGCCACCAGAGAGGCCCTTGGAGGTCTCTAATTTTTTTTTTATAGCTGAAGAAGGTCTTTAAAGAAATGGCTTGTCCAAAAAAGCACAGCCTCCCTACATCCCCCATGCCCAGGGAATTATCATTTCTAAGTTCCCAAAGCCCTGTTCCAACTTGCACACATGAAATGCAGATCATACGGTAGAAGGAAAGCAAACAAGAACAGTCACCCAGAAAATCTTCCTGAGTTCAGTAGTGTTGGCACTGTGGCTTCCCCAATCTGTAATTCCAGATGAGTCCTTGTTCTATTAGGTTTCTAATAGGTTTTCCGATAATATAGGTGATTTGATGGTAGCTCCTAGTTTCTGAAACAGCACCCAATCAATTGGCAAGATAAGTGGTGAGGTCTGCCCTGTACTTAGTGAGACACAAAGCTTCGTGAGCTGTTTGAGTTTCTCTGCTAACAGCTTCAGATGCTAAATTACTTATAGATATGTTCTCGTTCAAGAAACTGCACCAAGAATCCTTTGACAGGAATTTATGCTGATATATCTTATGAGAAAATGCATTAAATGGCTTTTCTTTTTTAATTAAAGATATTGGCAAAATATCTAGGGTTAGGAGGTAAAATGATTTTGTTTTGCATGAGGTTGATCTTTGTCATAAAAGTAGTGTGGGTTAATCTGTGATTTCTGGGGCCTCCCTCATCTGGACGGACTCATCTGGAATTGCAGGGAGATGGTGCAAGGGGTTAAGTCTGAGCACCATGGAAAGCTATTGGCAGCCACTGCAGCAGGAGTTCAGTCCCCGGCCAGGAGCTAACCCACATAGTACAGACCTCTCCTGTCTCGCCTGCTGCTCCCCTCAGCAGTGTATTTCAGTCAGTCCACCTATTTGCTCCCCACTCTGTCTCTGGTGAATCCTCTCACCACCACCCCCACACCTCTGGCCTACACCCTAGCTTTTGTATGCATAAATAAATCTTTAAAAAAAATCTGTGGTTTCTCGAAAGAAGCAGCTTAGTCATTTTTTCAGGGTGGGGTCCTCCCAAGAACAATCTGCCCCTCTCTTCCTGTCCTTATCTGTGGCACAGCAGGTAGTGCCCATCTCTGCAGAGAAGCTGTGATTACAGGTTCTTTGTTACCTTGAACACAAAAGACCCCACTAATTGCTGAATGAAAACCAGACAAGTGTCTCCTTGTTGCTTGAAGCTTTGACAAAATCTGGTCACTGGGTTTGTACCACTTTGCTGAGTTTATTTTTGCTTGGGAAAAAAATGAACAGTTGTTTGGAAAAACTCAATTCTCAGAGAGCCTGTCTGCTCTGCATAATGCATATGGTGAGCTGTCTTGGAGTTCCCTCAGAAATAACAGAAGAACAAAACAACTGAGAAGACCCCCAAGTCTCCATATTTCAAAGACAAAGGGCTTTATGTTCTCTTATTCCACTAATCTTTTAACTAGTGCTGGAACAGCATGATTATTGTGAGTAGCATGGGATTTAGTGATGCTAACATTGTCCATTCCTAACTTTCTCCAGGGGTGCAGGGTCATTTGCACCAGGAAGGCTACTTAGATGAGGCAATTTATGAAGGCAGAAATTACTTTGGTGCCATCAGAAAGATAGGACCTCAAGTGTCTGTCTAGAAAGTGGCTATCTAAGCACTTTTTCAACATTCTACAGTAAATACTTCAATGAATCTACAAAATTTTGAGAGGATGAACCTATTTATTATCATACTACTTTTTTCATCTGGTACTAATTCCTTGCATTGTCTTTAAAGATTTTTGAGTCCTCCTTCTATCTTCTTAAAAAAAAAAAAAAAAAAAATATATATATATATATATATATATATATATATATATATTTGCGGCTGCACAGGTAGGGCCACTTCTCTGGTCAGGGAAACGAGCTTTGTTCTTCTTTATGATAAAGATATAATGTATTTGGAATAATATTTATCATGCCAACTAGAGAAGTGGATTTCAGTAAGACACTCTCACTGGAGGTAATGTTTTGATGAGTAGAAGTCACGCCATCACCTGGTGTTGGTGTGTTCATTTGTTCCCAATCACACACATCCAACTCAGCACCCAGGTTTCGTCATAGGTGGGAGGCTATGTACTAGGACAGTGCAGGGACACACAGGGAGCCTGTCCCACTGGAGGATTCATTCAGTCTAGTCACCGGCAGGTGTGGTCACCAGACTTACACTGATGGAAAGAAATATCACTGGGCCTGCAGAGATCAGCCACTCTAATTCAGTTCAGACAGACTCCCTGCCCAGGCTGATGGAGGCGCTTTTTGAGAGAGACTAGGAGAGTCCCTCCTCAGGGATGCAGGGAGCGTCTCCTCAGGCATGGGGTGACCATCTCCACAGGGATGGAGTCAGCGCCTCCTCAGAGGTGGGACTGTAAAGGGGGCTGAAGCCAAAGACTGTTACTGGTGGCAATCCCTGAGGGGGTTGCAGGGGAGGATGGATAGCAGCTAGGTGAAATTCGAACAAAGTATCAATTGGGGTGGAGACTCTGATAAGAAATATGAGGGACTGCAGAAGCAGCTCCCACAACTGCATTCAGGATTTCAGTGTTTTTGGATCTTCAATGATCCCGAGGTCAGCCATTTCTGCCAACACCATGCTGATCTTTTAGCAGGTTGTTGCGGGCCTCTGAAGGACATGGAGAGGCTTCCAGCAGCCACCTTTAGAGAAAAAAAGTTTGGAGGCTTTGCAGGTAGCTAAACCACTGAAACTTTTCCCTGCTTTGCTGTTGTTATAGCCTGGAAGGAAAAGGTGAATAGCCAGATCTGGGCACCTTGCTGAGCTACATGAGTGAAGGCGGTTTCTCAGGTTGTTCGGCTGCTGCAGCTATTGCTTTGATTGTCAGTTCTCTGGTGCTGTGCTGGCAAATCTCAGCAGCTCCCGTGAGCATCTCCTGTTGTGTCTCCTGCTATCTTTGTGAGTTGGATCCTCGCCTATTATCTGCTTACCCCGTGATCCAGGCCCTCGGTGGCATGAAGATGCCATCTTGGGAGACTTTGGCTTCTTCGGGTGAGGGAAACGCTCATTTGTGGTTAAGTGACTCTTAGTTTCTCCTTGCTTCTTAAACCCCATTAGTGTTCTTATCTAAAAGCCTATATAGTATTGCAATAGTATTTGTGGGTAGAGAACTCCAGCAGTGACCAGTAAGCTATTAGGGCACAGTTCTTGGGCAGTTTTAGTACCCTTGACTGCCCTGGATCACGGTGACCACATCCTTAGGGGTGGGTGAGCATCTCCTCATGTAACCAGTTCCTGAAGCCAAAGACTATTACACGTGGTGCCCCCTGAAGAGGGATGCTGGTGAGGATAGATAGCCCCAGGGAAAACGCTAGCAAAGTATCACATTTTGGGGTGGAAACTCTGATAAGAAATATAAGGGACTGCAGAAACAGCTCCCAGGATTGTTATTTGGGAATCAGCATTTAAGCATTTAGCATTCGAGATTCAGGGTTTTCAGATCTTCAGCAATTCCAGGGTCAGTGATTTTGGTTCCCACCATGCTGATCTTCTAGAAAGTTGTTACGGTCCTCTGAAGGACTTGGAGGTGCTTCCAGCAGCCGCCTCAGAGAGTCAAAGTTCTGAGGCTTTGCCAGTAGCTGAGCGAATGAAACTGTTCCCAGTTTTGCTGCTGTTGCAGCCTGGCAGGGCAGACGAATGCCTGGAGCAGGCACCTCACTGAGCTGTGTGAGTGTGGCCTTTTGTCTGGTTGTTCAGCCACTGCAGCTGCTGCTTTGAGTGTTGCTTGTCTAGTGCTGTGCTGGGGCATCTTGGCAGCTCCAGGGAGCATTGCCTGTTGTGTTGAGTTGACAGGATTTGGTATTTGGGGTTCAGTCTGATGCCTATAGTCTGGCTGCAGAATGCTCCAGGTGCACAGTGGAGGGAAGACGCCATCTTAGAGGCTTTTTGTTTAGGACTTGAAAACACTGGACACTGCTTCGGGTGAGTTAAATGGCCTCAGTAAATCTTTGTTTTTCCCTGGTTTGTTAAATAAATCCCATTATTGTTGATCTCTGAACCTGAGTACTCCTGAAATTGTGTGTGCAGGTGATGAACTCAGACAGTGATTGATAAACTAATCCTTGGCTGTTTTAGTGCCCCTTGCTGCCATGTATCACTGAGGAATGGGGTGAAGGTCTCCTCAGGGATGAGGTGACCCACTCCTCAGATATAGGGTGAGTACCTCACAAGGATGCTCTGTGACCGTCTGCTCTATGTCCCTCGGGTTGTTGTGGAAATTCTGTGTGGTAGCGCCATCATCATCATGGATGACGGTCCCACTGGGAGAAATTGAAGGGGTGACATCATGTGAGTCTCTGCCAAGGCCTGTAGTTGAGCAGTACACACAGGGCAGTGCAGAAGGGAGGCCCGTTCTGCTGCTTATTAACACAGCCTCAGGCCCAGCAGGGGCCCTCTTTTCTGTGTTCTTATCTGTGAGCTGGGGGTGACATCTTGTGGCTCAGTCAGTGTTTGAACATCCAAGGATCATGTCTCTGGAGGTACACTATGGCTGGGAAAGTTTATAAAATGTAGCTTCTTTAATTTTATACATATTTACAGCACTCCTACTATGTTTGTAACCTGGGGTGGAAGCCAAAAGGCTGTTAGAATTGGGTCATATTTCTGTTTTCCTAGGTTATGGTCATATGTTTACAGGTTTAAGAGTTCAAGACCCTATGCTGGCCAAACGCATGGTTTCTGGAATTAGTATTTCAAATGCTAATAGTCCCCTGTTTTGAGACCTGGGACCAGGGCTGCCACACACCATGTATGACCCCAGTGGAAATCCAGACTTTGCAACTTGGGTACAAAATGTGAAGAGAGGAGGGAGACAGCAAGGGCAGATGTCACCCTCTCTCACTCTTGCCTGTATACTGATCGATTTCAAGGAATCTTTATAAACAATTCCTGGGTGTTGTCTTAGGTGAAGTGCTTGTAGAGGGCAGTATGTATATTGGTCCAGTATTACACCTAGTGTGTAAGAAAGCCAGTGACTGGGGAGCCTCTGCAGGTCCTGTCACCATACCACAGCTATTTCAGGGGTGATTTTATGAAGCTGTGCTTACAAAGCAGACCTTGGTTTAAAAAATCAGGCACTGCTACAAACTGCCCTTTTAACCTGGTTCAACAACTTCACATCTGATCCTGGACCTGGGCTGGCATCTGGGCTGTTCCACCTAACATGCAGTGGTCCCATTTCCAGACCTGCCACCCTTGGTGTCCTAGGTTGGTCTGACTGCACGTGTGAGAAGGGTCTCACTCGTCTTCTGTTCCCTAGATCTGGACACCTTGTGTGAGCTCAAGCACCTTGGCATGTTGGTCTGTCCATCTCAGACTGACAGGGTGTGTCTTTATAATGCAATATCGATAAGGCCAGTGGGGGAGAAAAAAAGGAAACAAGTGAAAACATAAAAGCTGAAATGCTAGCCTGTTTTTCTCATGGTTGTCATATAATCCAAGTAAAAATCATAATAAAATTTCAGCTCCAAGTATGAGGAAACATGTCTACTATTCAGCCTAACTTCAAGGGCGTCCCTGGTGGTGCAATGGGTTAAGCGCAGCACTGTGGAGCTGTTGGTGGCTGCAGCATGGGTTCAATGGCTGGCCAGGGAGATTCCCACATGGCACAGCAGACCTCTCCTGCCTCACCGGCTACTCCCCTCGGAAGTATATTTCAGTCGATCTGCCTGTTCTGCTCCCTACTCTGTCTCTGGTGAACCCTCTCACCACCTCTCACCTCTGGCCTGCACCCCAACTTGTATGCAAAAATAAATATATCTTTAAAAAGAAAAGCTAACTTCAAGACAGGGGACTATGGAGGTGCCAAAAAAAAAATAACCAGAAACATGAGAACACTCTCAGTGAAAGAGGACCCCCAGACAAGGCCCACCAGCTAAGAGTCATCCATGTGCTATAAATGCACCAAGGCTGTGACAGGGAGGGAAAGATCAGGGGTAGTGAGAGAAAAAGGAAAGTGGATCTGAATGGAAAAAAACATCATCGCACAGTTGGGGTAGGTGATGGAAGTTAAAATGATAATTAAATGGAAGGTTTAAACCCAGGAAGCAGCCTGAGAGATTTTATTTTAAATTTTTTTAAAAAAAATCTTTTTTGAAAGATTTATTTATTTATACATACAAGAGTTGGAGTGTAGGCCAGAAGTGTGTGGGGGTGGGGGAATGAGAGACTCACCAGAGACAGAGTGGGGAGTAGAACAGGCACATAGACTGAAATACACTGCTGAGGGGAGCAGCAGGCAAGACAGAAGAGATCTACTGCACCTTGTAGGTTAGCTCCCTGGCTAGGGATTTATCTCATGCTGTAGTATCTGCTCTTAGCTTCATAGTGCTGAGAATTTACCCCTTGCACCACCACGGAGGCCTCTGAGAAATTTTATTCTGAGAAAACTATTCCAAAAAATAAGAATTTGAATTTAGATCATGCAGATAGGAAAAGGGTGTCAGATATGCAGGATGTGATTGTTCTGGGTGGGAGAGACATCTTCTAACTCTTCCAGACCTAAACACAGGTTGCTCAGGAGGAGGACATCGGGATTCCATCTCTTCATTTGCAAGATCAGTTTGAGGAGATGCCAAGACTAAGCCCACAGTAAAACCTTCTTGATCTGCCTCAGTGGTCTCCAGGGGAGAGGAGACAGGCTTCCCTTGGGGAGGGAGGCAGATACGGGGACAGCGTGGGTGGGGCTGCACAGACTGGGGGTCTGGGACCTGCCTTCATCCTCCTGCCTCTTAGATCTGAGGTGGGGTTGGGGTATCAGTCCCATCATTTTACAATATACTCACAAACTACATTATAAACATTAGCAATAATAACACACAGACCTTGGAGCAGAAAGGAGACCCCAGAAATCCCCCTTCCCAGTAGTGTCTTCAGCGACCAAAAGGAGCCAGGAGCAAAAACGGGGAACCTGCTTATGTCACTGGAACTGGACCCGTGTGTGACTGTGCCAAAAAATGAACCCCCAAGAGCCCCCAGTTCCACACTCAGACCTCCCTCTGCTGAATCCTCTGACTGGAACCCCTCATCCATCAGCAGCCCACAGGGAGATGTTCCTCACCTTTCCCTCCCTCTAGGCTCACCTCTTTATCTTGGGATTCAGCCATGTCCCGCATCAAAGTGCAGACACCACCCCCACACTGGGACCTGAGGGACCAAGTTCCTATCAGCAGGAACTTCACTATGCTTCCTGGGGAAGCCAGGTGAGCAAGGCTTCTGTGTGAAGCCCCCATGCACGGTCAGAGAGGCCTGGGGAGGTGCTAATGTGCAGGTGCAGGGATCAAGGCTGGACACACCTGTACTCCCTCATGGTGACCACAGCCTCACAGCAGTCCTGCTGCAGAGTGACATTTTAGCAATTCAAAGTAAAATGGAGGAAAAGAGCCCATGTCTTCTTCAAAACTAGTGTCAATGAATACTTCAAAGAAGTCACTAAAATGGCAAAATGTGTCTCTTTGCATTTAAAACCTCGCCGAGGATGGCACACATTAAAAATACAGGCAACAACAAATGCTGGAAAGGATGTGGAGAAAAAGGAACTCTTCTACACTGCTGGTGGGAATGTGAACTGGTCCAACCACTATGGAAGGCTGTATGGCGATTCCTCAGACTGCTAAACATGGAGCTTCCATACGACCCAGCAATCCCACTTTTGGGAATTTACCCAAAGGAT